>RJWM01039600.1:0-16024 GCA_004363535.1 Dasyprocta punctata
TATCATTACTTTGGTTATGCAGTAAAATTAGTCTGGAAAAAATGTAAGTTTATAAAACTATAAGTATATGAAATGCACCGTAAAATTTTTTCTCCTATCATCATCTACTTCTTTTGCTATAAATACAGAAACGATATGAGATTTCTCTTGGCTATTAAGTATTCTGTGAGCCGTCTCATGCGCACTTACTTTGGTTTCAAGTGAACAGGCATATAATATAGGCTAGCATAAACGAAGCGGTTATATATTGGTATATTATGGTGACCCCAGCTGAAGTTACTTAGGCTTTTAAATATTAAATAAAATTATTCTATATATTCAATCGTATATTCTGTAGACAATCCAACATCCTCTGCGATTAAACATTCCCAAAGCTCACACTGGTGCCATGTCCATGCATCTATTTAATTGACAGCTTTGCTTTTTTTTTTTACTACTGTTCTTCCTCTCACCCCAGCCTAGGGCCAATGCAGGTATTTATTCTACCCTTTTAATTTTCTCAAATCAAGCTAACAATCATGTACTCATAAAGGCGATTTCATAGTGATGGACCTTGTGGAAGTTTTCCGTTACACTGATCGTTAACCTTATAGTAATGCTAACCATTCTAACTATCGGATGCGTGTATATATAAAAGTCATTTTGTCACACAAACATGAAGTCAGCATCTCCCCTCAGGATTTTCTCACCTTTGTGTTTCCATTACTTCATTAAGTAGAATGATTGAGCTCAATGCTTTCCACTCAGCTGTAGGTGTAAATGTGCCTGATGAAACACATTTATCTACGACTTTCTTCAGTCTCAGTCATTTCATAGAAAGGAGCAACATGATAATTCATTTTCTTTTTTAAATAATTATTACTCATAAAAAGATAGACATTACTACTACCTCTGAAGTTTTTCTGATTTTCCTGTCTTCCAGGCACATGGTAGATTTGTCCTGCTGGCTCCCTAGTGAGTAGATGGGAAGGTGTCACTAGTTCTGAATGATCAGCGGTGAGCTGTGAATGCCTCTTCTGGGCAGCAGCATTTAATTGTCTGTGTGAGAACTGCTCTCCTCCCCACAGCAGACAGCCAGCAATGTTCATGATACCGGCTTTTGGAGTGTGCCTGAAGGTCTGTGAAGAAAAAATCCATCTGCTGACCCATGCAATGGAGTGAGTAAAAAAATAAGCAATTTTGCTGTGAAGGGATTGATATTTTGTAATTCTTTATTATCACACAAGCATAATCTATTCTGACTTTAATCACTATTACTATGCCAATATCCAAAGATGCTTGCAGTGTCTGCAATGCTTTTCATCTTCCTCAAAGTACTCACAGTGCCAAGTATCAAAAGAAAAAAGACAAAAATCTATCAACTAATGATATTTAGTTCCTTTATGCTTAACATTTTTCTTTCTTTTTCTATATATACAGTTTCTTTTGGGTAAATTCATAGATTTCGGCCTTTCGTATAATCACATGGGAAAAGAAGCTGTGGCCTCTAAATCATTTAACACTCAATCTGCCATCAGGGTCCTGGCTGGCCCCTGCAGAGATGGTATTTCACGTCAGCCTATCTGCTGCCTCTCCTGTTCTCGGCGACACATAAGATAAGCAGTTTTAGGGGGATAATAAACTTCTGTAAGGTTAGTGCTTCCCATTCAAGGTCATTCTATGAGATCTCCTAACTTCCAGGTCTGATTCCATGTTGCCATTGCCCAGGCAGTTTCCCCGCAACCCTCAGTTTAGAGAATTGTGTTGTCTCAGTAAGAGCAATCTCACTCCTCCCCTAAATTTTAAAGCTTGCACCATTGACTTCAATATATTTTGAATGATTTAAAATACACAAAGACCTGGGTTACACATCAATAAAAACAGCCTTCACTACTGTTTTTTATCTTTGATTCAGTCACTCATGATATAGTAGAGTCATTGTACAAGGAATCTCCTCCTCTAGTCTCAAATGTGAATAGACAAGAAAATCCCTCTATTGCAGTTTTTATTTCAACACATATTATATTGAGAATATATATAGAGAAAAAGAATATATATATTCTCCTGGATTACAGTCTGGAGAGAAAAGTGAGGATATTGGTTTATCATGATACTTTTCCTAATTTCATAATATTCTTCTCACATTCAGCTAGTTCTAGGAAGAGTGATAATTTTACATCTGCTTCTTGTTTAATCCTGAAAATAGACTACATTGTTCCTCTTCAGTAGTGATGAATTGGCAGAAAGTTTGTGAATCATGCTTATGAAGATAAAAAGTATATTATTATAATGCATATAATATTATTCCAATTACTATTATATTATGCTAGAATAGATTAGATTATTCCCATTATATTTATGATGTCAAAAATAGTCTTTTTTTAACAACATACATGCATATTTCACTGAAACCAGGAACAAATCCAAAGCTTAAAAACCATTAGAAATCTTGTTAGTCTTTTTGTCTCTTACTCATATCTTGCTCCATCACCACTCTGAGTTTTAATATTAAATACAAAATGAAAAACACAAGTTCAAGACCACCCTGGGCTACATAGTGTGTTTAAGACTAGCCTGAACTATATAGGGAGACCCTGTCTCATTCACAAATACCAAAAGCAAATGCTGGCAAGGCTGCTAGAAAAAAAGAACCCTTCTCTATTGTTGGTTGTAGTGTAAATTGGTACAACCTCTACAGAAATCAGTATGGAGATTCATCAAGAAACTAAAACTAGAGGTTTTACATAGTCTAACTATTCCCCTTCTACATATTTTCTTCATTAAAGTCATCATGTTACAGGGATACATGCAAACCCAAGTGTATAGAAATATAATTTATAACACCTAAATCTTCAAAACAGCCCATATATTCATCAACAGATGAATGGATAACAATGTGGAGTATTACTCTGCCATAAAGAAGGATAAAGTCAAGGTATTTTTAGGTAGATGAATGCACTTTGAGACTATAATTTTAAGTTAATTATATCAGGCAAAAGTTTAAATATCATATTGCTTCTTTTTTATGGTAAACCCAAATTATAAATAAGGAGCAAAATGGGACATGAATATTGGGAAAAAGAAAGGACTGATTCAAATGGGAAGGGAAACAAAAGATGAAGAAAGGGAAGAAAAAGGGGTTTTAAAGAAACAAAGAGTTGAAAGAAAATACCATAATAGATATTTTGCGAATGGGGAGGGTAAGAAGCTTTGGAGGGAGGGGAGGAGAAAGGGACAAAAAATAAAAGAATTGACATGTGTCGTGTACATAGACTTATGGGAAGACCGAATCATGTTGTGCAGCAGAAAAACCACCTCTCTGAGATTTAGAATTCAGACACTGGAATGTGCTGCAACATGCAAGTGAAAAGAAGGAGGGGAATGAGTCCTCAGGACCCAGCAAGTATCTGAAGTGAGAATTGGAGGCCATGCTCAGAGTGAAGAAAGGGACCCCAGTGCAGAGGAGGGAAGTGACAAGCAGCATTCCTCTCCAATCCCTGACTTGCATGGTGGAAAGGGCAGTTCAAACCTGCAGAGGCATCCTGACTACTGGCAACCCCAGATGCCTCCATGGAGAAACACATCAATGGAATGGAGCAGTCAATGGTATACACTGCAGTAACTGGAAAGTGATCACAGTCCATTTCAAGTGTCCCCAGGAGGTCAGCAATTTGGAAATGGGCCATCTGGATTTGGGACTCAAAGCAGCTAAGGGTTAGCCTTATCTTGAAGCTCCTAGTGTCAGTGTGAGGCACTGCCATGGGAGACACCCAAGTTCAGGGCATGACTTAAAACTGGGCAAAGATACCTGGAATGTCATGTGCTGAACAACTTGAGTCCCAGCCACACAGCCAGAAACCAGAAACAACCTGAACTTCAGAAGAGCTGAATGTGAAGTTTCTGGGATTATCCACCATACAGCTATAATTCTACTACTGGATTGATGGGCTCAATCAACATGGATATGGGCTCTTTCTGCCCCCTTTGTCTACCAGTGATAGCAGAAACATTCCCTTCAGTGCACACTTTTTATTTCTTTTCTCCCATTGATTTTTTGTTTCTTTGTTTGTTTTTCTTTTTCCTGATTGTTCTTATCTTTATATGATTCTGAACATTGTTTCTAGCTTTTTATTGCTCTGGTTTCGTTCTGTTTTGTTCTGTTCTTATTTCAGTTCCTTCCTTCCTTTTATGCTTCCTATCTTCTACACCAGTTCCCCAAATATGCATAATCTTCCCTTTTCCTTCAGCCTTGCTTCTAATCTTTTACTATTCTTCAATGTCTCTGTTTCCCCTAAGCCCTTGGAATTTTCCCTTCTGATGTTAAAATCACCATATTGCTGGGATATTTACTTTATACAATTTTCTGGTTTGTTTTATATTTGCTATACAAATCTATAAATCTTGTTCCTATAGTTAATGGTGGCAAATTAATTTACCAGATTGTTATTTTCTCGTCTGTGCTTTATGCTATTGCTAGTACTGATTCTACTGTTCGTGCCAAGGTGAATAGTTGTTCAAATCAGTTGTTTTTCCTTCTATGTCAAGACTGAGAATGCCTGAGGATCATAAATATTATAGCCCAGTGTCAAAGAACCAGAGGCTAGGTCAAACAGGCAGCAAATTTTCGTTCATAATAATTTGAAAATGTAGGAACTTGTAACAGATTCAAAAGCTACAACTGAAAGACATCTCTGAGAAGTAGTCATTTCCTATGGGCTATTGACACTAACAATAAAGTTAACTAACATAGGCAACTTACAAGAATTGATGCATAACTTAAAGTATAAAAAGAAAGAAAATGAGAAGGCACAGAAACAAGATGCAACCTCAGATTTCCAGCTTTCCAAAGGTAACCCCAGGGACCAATGAGTTGAAACAAGTCAAAAGCCACCCACCTGGACTCTCTGAAATGGTAACAATGGAAGTAACAAAATAGATGAATGAGACTCTAGAAAAAATCAAATTATAAATAATATTTCTTAGCCAGGCATGGTGGCGCACGCCTTTAATCCCAGCACTCGGGAGGCTGAGGTAGGCGGAGCGTTGTGAGTTCGAGGCCGGCTTGGGCTACAACGTGAGCACAAGGCCGGCCTGAGCTACATAGTGCGACCCTGCCTCAAAAAACCAGGGCTGGGAGTTTGGCTCAGTGCCTTAAGCACCTGCCCTGGCAGGCGCGAGGTTGTGAGTTCAATTCCCGGTGCCGAAAAAAAAAAAAAAAAAAAAAAAAAAAAAAAATTTTTAAAAAAAAAAAAAAAAAAAAAAAAAAAAAAAAAAAAAAATTCTTAGATAACTAAAGAGATTATGATCATAATGAAGGACCTGGTTAGTGAATTTAGAGTGGATAGAGATTAAAAAAAAAGGTCTTTGAAAACTGATGGAAACTATGAATGCCCAATATAAGAAAGAAATGGAATCCATGAAATAGATTCAAACAGATATTCATGATGTCAAATATTCTACTGAAAGTATATGTAGCAGAATTCACCAATATTAGGACACAGTATCAGATCTAGAAGATTGCAATTAGCAATCAAGAAAAGAAAAATTTCTTAAAAAATAGAAAGGGACCACAAAATATCACTGCAACAACCACTAGATGATGCAAAGAAGAATAGCATAACATGAACAAAGTCAATGAAACAGCAGGAGATAAAGAAAATGACATAAAAAACCTGATTACTGAAGTAATGGCAGAAAACCTCTCAAGCATAGAAATAGAAAGTGACATACAGATAAATAAGGCATATACAACTCTAATTAGCAATGATCAAAAACATCCTCTGGCATATAAAAGTCAACATTCCAGAAATTTAACACAAGAACGAAATATTTAAAGCTGTTAGAGAAAGACACAAATCTCCTATAAAGGAAATCCCATAAGAAAAATAGCAGATTTTCAACATAAACATTAAGTCAAGGAAAACTGAGAGTGAAGTATTACCAGCCCTAAAGGAAAACAACCTCATATTCAGATTAATGCATACCACAAAATTATCTTTCAAAAATAATGGAAAGATACTTTCAAGACACAGAACAGCTGAAGAAATTTATAACCACCAAACCAGCACTCAATTATGCTCTGGGGGTATTGTCAGCTGGCCCTCCTCCTCGCCCCCGGACCTAGGGCAGCCCCTGGATCAACAACTGCCCTCCTCTTCACTTCCTGGACCTGGGACAGCAACAGGATCATCAGGTGCCCCTTCTTCTCACCCCACAGACCTAGGACAGGGGAGGAATCATAGGTCATCATCCCCACCCAAAAGGCCACTGCAGCCCATGGACAATCAGTGACCCCTTCCACCACCTGCAGAATCTTGCTGGGCTGATGGGAGCCTCAGCAACACCTTACGCACACAGAGGACCTCAGAAGGCTTACAATGGTGTGGTGAGTTTTCCCCTTAAATAGAGGACTTAATTGGATAAACAGGAGAAGTAGTGAACTCTTCCCCAGATGTAGGACCTTGGCGAGCCTGGCAAGAGTGTGGGTGAGTCCTTCATCCATACAGAGAACACCAGGTGGGTTCAGGTGAGTGCCAATAAGGACTCCCCTAACTTGGAGGAAATGAAAAAGACTTATGAGTCACCCAGTGACACACTAGGATCCCAGCTGAGTCAAACATTAGAGCCAGGTAGATCTGGCAGCCTGGAACAATCTGAATCAGGTGTAATAACAGTAGGAACTAAGACTTGACTTACATCAATACCCCTAGGCTAGTCAGCGTAGGAAGAATATAGGACTCACCCAAAAGGCCCTGCTGGAGGAATTCAGGTGACTGGACCTCCCCCTCATTGTGGGACCCAGCAATTATATAAACATCAAGCACACAGTAGGACACTAAGACAAACACTATGGAAAGTTGAGACTAGTGGGATTGAAAGACCAAATATTAACCCAAGAGATGAAAATGACAAAACAGAAAAGCAAAATGCAATCTCAAACATCCAGTCCATCAGGAACAAGTACAGGAGACCCTGACATAGAGGACATTAAAAGTCTTATACCTGAAATTTCTGAAAAGAAAGCAAGTGAAATAAAAAAGCAAATCCATGAGGCTATAGGGGAAATCAGATCAGAAATAATCTCTCATGTAAAGAAAGAAATGACAACCCTAATAAAGGAGTTGTTCAGCATGACTAGAGAAGACATAGATAAAAAATGTACAGGAGCATGGGAAAATGATGGAAACCTTTAATAAAGAATATAGAAAAGACATAGAATGCATGAAATGAATTCAAAGAGATATCCAAGAAATAAAAGCTTCTATTGAAAGCTGGTGAAACCATTTGAATGAAGCTGAAAGTAGAATTTCAGACCTTGAGGACAGGATCGCAGCTAGCGATCATGAAACGAAAGAACTTTTAAAAATAACAAAGCAGCATGAAATGACAGTTAAACAGATCAAGATGATGCAAAGAGAAACAATATAAAACTAATAGGCATCAATGAAGATGCAGGGGTCAATGCAAAGGACATAGGCAAATTATTCACAGAAGTAATAGAAGAAAATTTTCCAAACATAGGGAAAGAATCTTTTATAGAGATAAGTGAAGTATAGAGAACACCAGTCATAACCAAAATATATCTATACCCAGATATATAATATTTAAGATCCTAGAAATTCAGCATTAAAAACAGAATACTAAATGCTGTTAGAGAAAAGATACAATTCACCTATCAAGGAAAGCCTGTTAGAATCGGCAGACTTCTCAGAACAAACTCTCAGTTCAAGACGAGCTTGGAGTGAGGTGTTTCAAGTCCTGAAAGAAAACAACTTTCAACCCAGATTGATGTACCCAACAAAACTTTCTTTGAAATTTAATGGAGAAAGAAGGTACTTCCATGACAAAGAACTGAAGAGATTCATGTCCACCAAACCAACCCTAGAAAGAGTACTGAAAGTCATACTAGAGAGAGATAAAAATGACCACAATTTCCAGAAAAACAACAGAAAGAAACCACCAGACAGGGCAAGCAATTAAACAAGGAGGAAAAGCAGGAAACCAACCACAGGAAAATAACATGACAAAGTTGAGCTAGTACATATCAGTTATATCCATCAATGTAAATGGCCTCAATTCACCTATTAAAAGAAATAGGTTGACAGAATAGATCAACAAAAAAATCCAACAAAATGCTGTATATATGAAACACACGTGACTGAAAAGGAAACTCATAGACTAAAGGTCAAAGGATGGAAAACAATATTCCATATGACAGGAACCCAGAAAAAAGCAGGGGTAGCTCTTCTGTTTGCAGACAATGTAAACTTCAAACCAAAAATGATCAAAAGAGATAAAGAAGATCACTACATACTTGTTAGGGAAAAAATTCAAGAGGAAGACCCAACAATCATAAATATACATGCATCAAATATGAGAGCACCCAACTATATAAGACAAATACTAATAGACATGAAAAACCAAATGTACAATAATACAATTGTAACAAGGGACCCAATGTCACAAAGAGATAGATCAACTAGACAAAAAGTCAGCAAAGAAATAGCAGAACTGAATCAAACCTGTAAACAAATGGACTTAGTAGACGTTTATAGAGTGTTGCACCCAACAACATCAGAGTACACATTTTTCTCAGCTGCACTTTGGATGTTCTCTAAAATAAACTATATATTAGCCCATAAAACATACTTAAGTAAATGCAAAGGGATTGAAATTATCCCATGCATATATATGATCATAGTATACAGAAATTGGAATTCAACGGCAAAAGAAACTGCAAAACCTACATAAACACATGAAAATTAAATAACAACCTCTTGAACAACCAATGGGTTACAGATGAAATTAAAGAAGAAATTAAAGAATATCTAAAATTCAATGAAAATGCAGATACAACAGAGCTGGTTCTTTGAGAGAATAAACAAAATTGACAAACCTCTAGCCAACCTTATCAAGAAAAAGAAAGAAAGAACTCAAATTCATGCAATAAGGAATGAAAAGGGAGAAATTACTACAGATTCCATGGAAATTCAGGAGCTCATGAATACCTACTTTGAAAATCTTTACTCACATAGGGTGGAAAACATAGAGGAAATGTACAAATTCCTAGAAATGTGTGAATTACCAAAGCTGAATCAAGAAGATATAACAATTTTGAATAACACAATATTAGCTACTAAAATTGAAAATGTGATTTAAAAACTTACCAACAAAGAAAAGTCCAGGTCCTGATGGATTCACAGCTGAATTCTACAAGAAATTCAGAGAAGATTTAATGCCAATACTCTTCAGACTCTTCAAGGAAATTGAAGGGGAAGCAATCCTCCCTAACTCATTCCTGCAGGCAAGTATTACTCTGATACCAAAACCAGAGAAAGACACAACCAAAAAGAACTATAGGCCAATCTCCCTAATGAACATCAATGCAATGATTCTTAATAAAATGCTGGCAAACAGAATGCAGCCAATCATCAAGAAGATTATACATCATGACCAAGTAGGATTTACCCCAGGAATGCAGGGATGGTTTAACATATGCAAATCAATGAATGTAATACACTGTATCAACAGAGCCAATGACAACAATCACATGATCATCTCAATAGACATAGAAAAAGCCTTTGATAAAATCCAACACTTGTTCATGATAAAAACCTCAATGAAACTTGGAGTAGATGGTATCTACCTCAATCTGATAAAAACCATCTATGACAAACCAACAGCCAACATTATACTAAATCGACAAAACCTGAAAGATTTCACTCTAAAATCAGGAACAAAACACAGATGCACACTGTTACCACTCCTATTCAATATAGTTCTGGAAACATTAGCCAGAGCAATCAGACAAGAGAGAGAAATAAAAGAAATAAGGATAGAAAGAAGTTAAATAATCACTATCTGCAGATGATGTGATACTCTACATAGAAGACCCAAAAAATTCCATCAAAAGACTACTAGAGTTAATAAACAAATTCAGTGATGTAACTGGATACAAAGTCAACACTGAAAAATCAATAACAGTCCTGTACACGAACAACAAACTCACTGAGGGAGAAATTATGGAAATAACACCTTTCATAATAGCATCCAAAAAAAATGAAATACTTAGGAATCAACCTAACAAAGAATGTAAAAGACCTATATTGTAAAAACTATAGTACTCTAAAAAGGAGATTGAAGAGGATGTTAGAAAATGGAAAGATACCCCTTGCTCTTGCTTAGAAAGAACCAACAATGTGAAAATGGCCATAGTCCCAAAACTGTTATGCAGATTTAATGCAATTCCAATCGAAGTACCATTAACATACATTACAGATCTAGAGAAAACATTCCTAAAATTCATTTGGGAACAGAAGGGACCTAAAATAGCAAAGGCAATTCTGGGCAACAAAAGCAAGGCAGGAGGCATCTCAACCCCTGACTTGAAATTGTGCTACAAAGCTACAGTGACGAAATCTGCATGGTACTGACAAAAAATAGACCTGAGGTTCAATGGAACAGATTTTCGAAGATGCAAATACAACTACAAAGAGACTCAGCCACCTTATATTTGACAAAGGGGCTAAACATGTTCACTGGAAGAAAGATAGCCTCTTTAATAAATGATGCTGGAAAAATTGGTTTTCCACATGCTGAAGACTGAAACTAGACCCATGTCTATCGCTATGAACTAAACTAAAGTCAAAATGGATCAAAGTTCTAAATATTAAAATAGAAACACTAAATCTGCTGGAAGACAAGGTAGGTAGAAATCTTGAAGACATAGGGGTAGGCAAAGAGTTCATGAACAAAACGCAAACCACACAGGTAGTACTTCAAAGAATCAACAACTGGGATCTCATCTCATTAAAAAGCTTTTACACTTCAAAAGAAATCACCAATAAAGTGAAAAGAAAACCCACAGTATGGGAAGAATTTTAGCCAACTGCCCCTCAGACAAAGGACTTACATCTGGAACATAAAAAGAATTGAAAAATATCAGGCCTCCCAAACTGAAAGACCCAATCTGGAAATAGGCATCTGAAATGAACACACACTTCTCACATGAAGAAATACAAATAGCAAATAAATACATGAAGAAATGCTCAACAACACCAGTCATTCAAGAAATGCGAATTAAAACAACACTAAGGTTCCATCTCACTCCAGAAAGAAGAACTGCCATCAAGAAATCAACCAATTATAAATGTTGGCGGGGCTGTGGGGAAAAAGGAATCCTTCTCCACTGTTGGTGCGAGTGTAGACTGGTGTGGCCACTGTGAAAATCAGTGTGGATATTCCTCAAAAAACTAGGATTGTAAGTCCCATTCAATCCAGCCATTCTCCTTCTGGGTATTTTCCCAGAAAAATTGAAACTGTCATGTCACAGTAATATATGTGCACCCATGTTTGTAGCAGCACAATTTGTAATAGCTAAATCTTGGAAATAACCAAAATGCCCATTATCTGCAGAATGGATGAAAAAGATGTGTTGTTTTTATACAATAGAATATTACTCAGCCATAGAAAGGATGATCTTGAGGCTTTTATAGGTAAAGGAGACAACTTGAGACTATACTCATAAATGAAATAAATCAGACTCACATTTGTAAATATCATACTGTCTCCCGAGTGTAAAAATAAATAATAATAAAAAACTGAAAAACTAATAAGGTCCAAAATATACAGTAGATATTGTAATAATGAAAGGGAAGGAAAATGTTCAAAATTAAAGAACAACTGGGATAGGGGAAAGGAAAAATGGAAGAAGGGAAAAGATTGTGTGTATGTTGGTATATACATATAACTGTATGTATATATGTGTGCAAGACAGATAACTATACTATTAATTCTGTTAGTTCATCAAAAATAGTTTGTGTTGTCATTATTTGATTGTCTGATCAATTTTTATGCCTAGATCTTATAATTTGAACAACTACTTCTAAGATAACACTATGTAATATGTTAACTATCATTGATTTCTTACTGATTTCTTTTAAATTCTGTATTATTTCTACCCTTTCTATGTTTTGCTTTTTAAAATAAAAATTTTTTTAATGTTCTGAAGGCTATTGTAGAGATAGATAAAGAATACTGCTACCTCATGAACTTCAACAGAATGAATCCACCAGACAAGGCAAGCAAATGAACAGTGGAGAAAGAAAGAATCACAGAAAAATAACATGACAAGAATAAGTTAATGAAAATGCTCTCAGCTTGCCAAGCAAAAGAAACACTGGAAGAATAGATCTAGAAATAAGGGCCAACAATATGCTGCATACAAGAAGCATATTTTTTAAAAAGAAATTCATAGACTAAAAGTCATAGGATGGAAAAAAATGCCCCCTGCAACAGAAACCTGGAAAAAAGCAGAGATAGCTATTCTTTTGCAGACCAAGTGGATTTCAAGCCAAGACTTATCAGAAGAGACAAAGAAGAGCACTATGTACTTGGTAAGGGAATAATCCAAGAGGAGATAACAATCATGAATATATATATATATATATATATATATATATATATATCAAATACCAGTGTACCCAACTATATAAAATGAATATTAATGGACATGGAAAATCAAATGAGCACTTACACAATTGTAATGGGGAGCCTCAGTACCTCACTGTCACAAATAGACAGATCAACTAAACTAAAAAGCAACAAAGAAATATCAGGACTAATGCAAACTTTTGAATAAGTGGACTTAGTAGATAACCACAGTGTTTCACTTTACAACTGAATACACATTCTTTTCAGATGCCTATGGGACATTCTGTAAAATAAACCACATACTTTTTCATGGAACATGCTTAAGTAAATACAAAGGAATTGACATTATCCCATGCATATTACAAGACCATAGTGAATGAAACTGGAAATAATTGACAAAAGAAAACACAAAAACTGAGTAACATGAAAATTAAATAACACACTGCTGAATAACCAATGGGTCACAGATGAAATCAAAGAAGAAATTAGACAGTTTTTTCAATTAAATAATAATGCTGATACAACATAGCAGAAAATATGGGACATTATAATAGTAGTCATACGAGGGAAATTTATTGCTGTGAAATTTTGTATCAGAAGAAACATAGCAAACTCAAATAAACAACCTAATGCTGAACCTCAAGTTTCTAGAAAAAGAAGAGCAAAGCTTATACAAAAGCTTTTATAAGGGAGGAAAGTTAAAATACTAGAGCAAAAATTTATGCAATCAAGACTAAGAAAACAATACAAAGAGTCAATGAATCAAACAGTTGGTTCTTCGAAGAATTAAATAAAATTGACAAACATGCAGCAATCTTTACCTAAAGAAAGGAAAAGACTCAAATCCGTGCAACTAAGAATTAAAAGGGCAAAATCACAACAGATCCTGCAGAAATTCAAAAGATCATCAATACCTACTTTGATAACCTGTATTTTAATAAGCTAGAAAACATAGATGAAATGGATAGTTTCCTAGGTACATATGAATTACCAAAGCTAAATCAAGATTATATAAAAATTCTACATAACTCAATATCAAAGAAATTGAAGATATAATTTAAAACCTACCAACAAAGAAAAGCCTGGATCCTAACATATTCATTACTGGATTCTACAAGAAATTTAGAGAAGATCTAATGTCACTATTCCTCAAACTCTTTAATGAAATTGAAAGGAAAGTAAAACTCCAAACGCATTCCTGGAAGCTAGCATTACCATGATACTAAAACCAGAGAAGAATCCAACCAAAATTGAGGATGACAGGCAAATCTCTTTAACAAACATAAATGCAAAAATCCTCAACAAGATACTGGCAAAAAGAACGTGACTCATCAAAAATATTAAACACCATGACTAAGTAGGTTTCATTCTAAGGATGCAGGGATAGTTCAACATATGTAAAGCAATAAATGTAATGCACCATATCAACAGGGATGAGGACCTAAACCAGATGATCATTTGAATAGATGCAGAAAAACATTTGACAGAGTCCAACAACCATTCATGATAAAAAACTCTGCAGAAAATTGGAATAGATGATTTTTATCTCAATCTGATAAAAAGCCATCTATGACATACCACTGGCAAACATCTTACTAAAAAGCTTTTGCATAGCAAAATCACCAACAAAATGATGATACAACCCACAGAGTGAGAAAAATTGCCAGCCACTCCTCAATGGACAGAAATATGATATATACAGAACTCAAAAAAAAAGTCAGATCCTGCAAATGTAAAGACCCCATCCAAAAATAATCATCTGAAATAAAGATATTTCTCAGATTAAGGTGTACAAGCAGCAAATAAATATGTGAAAAATGATGTAATGTCACCAGTCATTTGAGAAATACAAATTAAAACAATACTGAGATACCATCTCACTCCAGAAAGAATGGCTATTATCAAGAAATTATCCAATATCAAATTCTCACAGGGTTGTGGGATAAAAGGAACGCTTCTCCACTCTTGGTGGGAGTGTAGACAGGGCAACCGCTGCAGAAATCAGTGTGGAGATTCCTCAAAAAACTGAAACTATAGGTTCCATTTGACCCAGCTATTCCCCATCTTGGTAGCTTCCCAAAAGAATTAAAAGCATTGTACCACAGAAATATATGCATAATCATGTTCATAACAGCACAATCGGCAAAAGCTAAATCTTGAAAACAGCACAAAAGCCCATCAACTGATGAATGGATAAACAAGATATGATTTTTTTTTTAATACAGTGGAGTACTACTCTGCTATAAAGGATAAACTTGAGAAGTTTTTAGGTAAATGGATTTTTAGGTAAATTGAGACCATACTCTTAAGTAAAATAAGTCAGACACACATGTTTAAATATCACATTGTTTCTCTGGTGTGAGAAAGCAAAAGAGTAAATAAGGACCAAAATGTATAATAGATATTGGAAAATAGGAAGAAAATCTTCAAATGGGAAGGAGAACGTGGAAGGGAGGAGAAGAAAAGGAAGGAAAGAAAAAGAATAAAAAGAGAACAGAAGAAAAGAAATGGAAACAGCTTTTGTAAATAAGAAGGGTAAGAGGAGTTGAAGAGAGGGTAGTAGACTGGGGAAAAAAGAATGAAGGTATATCATGTACAGGTACAAATTCTCTATGATGAATGTGAACAGTATATATATATATATATATATATATATATATATATATATAGTGTACCAATAAAATTAATTTTAAAGAAGAACTAAATAAGATATGTACATGTATTCATTACCCTGAATGAATATAAACATGTACTGCAAATGTGTACTAATTAAAAATATATTTTAAAATGCTGAAAAGGAAATAGTGCAAGCATCATCAGTTAAAATAAGTGCTTAAGGTCAAAAATGCTGAATGCAAATTCGAGGCATGTGTAGGAAAATAAAAGCACCTGAAAAATATAATTTGAGTGAAACAAATCAGACACACAAGCTTAAGAGTACCATATGGCATCTTTCTAATGAGCGAGAGAAAGTACAAAGAAAATGACAAAGGATGGAGAGAAAGGGACAAGGGAACAGATATCACACAATGGAGAAGTCATCCAAGGAAACAAGGACAGAGGGAAAGGAAAATAACAGAAATAAAGATTTGCCGTGTACAAGATCCTGATACCTCAAATCAGTGTGAACATGGTATGCCACAACATGTGTGATAATATCAACAAATATTATCAACAAGCATTAAAAAGGTGATAAGGGAACCAGAGGAGGAGAGACAGACAGCAAGGGGGAGTGGATTATAAAAAAATAAGCTGTAATATGTACCTGTAACCACTCCCCAAGATGATTGCAAACTGCATGAATTTTAAACATGTACTTATAATTCTTATAATTTTTTTTAGTACTAGAGAAAACTGGCTCAGAAAACCATTTTGTTTTACTCCCTCTTTCACAGGCATGATTTGTCAACACCGTCTGTACAAGAGGCTGCTAAGAAAAATTGAACTTCAAATTTCAGTTATTGACCAAGGTGTATAATTAATTTACAACTTCAATTCCATTTCTGGGCAACTGTCAAAATGTAATCACTCTCTTCATTTCCACAACTAGCAATTGTATTCATCTAAATTTACACTACAACGAATTTACACAGTTTGATTTTCTTCCTTTTTT
>RJWM01039601.1:0-16021 GCA_004363535.1 Dasyprocta punctata
ATCTCACTGTAGATCCAATAAGGTCCCTAAGTAATCTTCCATTATTTGGATAAACTAAAAGTAGAGACATTTAAAAATAAAAATGAAGATATTTATGTATGAATTGCTTGGAGTATGAAGGAGGATAGTATCTTTCATTGTGTGAAACTGTAGCCCCCAAAATAAATATAGACTAATGATGGTATCACTTGTCTCAAAGTTCTTTAAAATGCCTAGAGATTCAAATGCTCACCTTGCCTTCCATAAGCCTCAGACAGTGCACCATATCAGGACCAGGTACTGTGCCTGCCTTCCCCCTGCTCGAACAGTTGTGAATGGGTGATGAAAGGCTAGTGTAGAACTATGGTCCCTGATGCAGCAATGAACCAGGCCCAATGTCCTGCCTGCTGATAGAGCCACAAGAAATTCCAGTTGAGCTTTTCCATGGTTTGTATTTCTTACTTTCGATAGCAACATTTCAGATTTTCCCTGGGCTAAATGTGCTTCTGATCTCTCCTCTCTGTTGAATGAGGTTAAAAAAGATTCTGTCTATTGACAAAATCTTAGTACTTAACCTATAAATGCAGCAGTCATACATTTAATACTTCATGCTGGGATGAGCTGGAGGATTACGAAACTTGGAGAGACCACACAGAAACATAGAGGAGCCCAAGGAAAAAATTATAGCCACACCTTCTCTTTTCTATTAAGGAAAGTCCAGCGTTCTTGATTCAAAAGTGGCTGTTTCAATGACAGGAAAAATAAGAGAAAAGAAAAAAGAAAAGAAAAGGTAAAAAAAAGAACAGAAAAGCAAAAAGAAGAAAAGAAAAACTTCTGACTCGCTGTTTTCATGACGTTGGTGGTGGTTGCTTCCCTTTGTTCGTCATTGTCATCCTCTTCCCTCATACTCTTCGTGCTCTTCCTCCTGCATCGCCTCTCCTATGCCTGCATCTGCCTTTCCTGTGTCTGTGAAGACATGGTGTTGCTATCTACCTACCTGATTCCAGTAACCCTAAGCAAATTATATAACTCTCAATAAAAAAGCAGCTCAAATGCAATGCGAGTATCAGCTAGCTACCTTCTCACACAGCTGGTTGTATTTTTTGATTTGTGCTCATCTGCTTGCTGAGACTTCAGTCCTGCATGAGGAAAGCTGGAATGCTTTCTGTAATTACCCAGATGGTAGCTGACCAGCAAAGATCAGCTGGTATTGGGAAAACACTAGGTCAGAAAGTTGCTGCCTCACATGGTTGTTTTTGCTGATACAAGCAGAGCTGCTTCATCTTGTATTCCAACATTAACGTATGAATAAGAATATCCTCTTCCTCTTTGCTCTTATCATAAGTGGTATTCATATTTAGCAATAATATTTTCTAATTTCTGATATTAAGTATTTTATAAACATAATATGCCAAGTTGGCATGAGCTAAAACACTTTGCTTTGTATGTTTGTCGGAAGTCTATATCACAATATCCACAATTTATTTCTGAGCCTGGAATTTCATAGTAGGGAATGTTTTTTTGTGCTAAAATACTGACTTGAAATCATCTTTCACTGAGGAGTTGGGAAATTGTTACACTAATTGAATCCAGAAATTAGGGGCAGCAGTTCTTTTCAGTGTACATTGTTTCCAAATGAAGTAATCTGAGGAAACACTTTGTTACACCCTTCACTTTATGCACAGTTCAATCACCATGTTAGAAAGAGTCTGAAAAATTTCACTAGCCAGGATGTGAATATGTCTTTCGAAATTACAGAGGGGTCAGCACGCATTAAGTCCTGAGAGTATAAATGCTATTTTTATTCAACATGGCAAGAAGAAATAAACACATCTCTCCTGTGAGCTTATTAAGTTACCGAAGTACAGGATCTGAGTCCTACAATCCTCGGAAGTGAAGAAATTAGACATTGCTAACATCTCCTCCAGTCAGACATTAAAGCAAATGGCCTTTCATTGTTTCTCACTTATAGTTCATGGATACAACCCAGGCAATTTGGGAAGAAAATGAGAGACAAAATAACTAAACGCCAAATTACAATTTCCATACTTCGATCTTGAAGCGCCACTGCTAGATTGGGCTCTTTAATATTCTACAATGCCCGTGACAACTACTTCTCCAAGTGTTGGATATGCAATTTCAATCTCTTTTTCTCTGAGTCTTTGTACCTTTTAGTCTAACAACAAAGAGGAACAAAGATCCTAATTATACCCATAATCATTATTATCTGAAGAAGTTCCCAGTAATTAAATTTTAAAGAAAATTTATTTAATGAGCTTTCTACAGTCACATCCAAGCAATACACATTCAAGTAGATAGTGATTAGTATGAAATAGCACTAATTTGAATGACTTGATAAAAACTCCTACTTCACTACTATGTTTTTAATAATTGTGTAATTACATAGAGAATTATGCCTGTAAATATCACTTGTTTTATATAGAATGGAAGACATGAAGATGTGTTCTATCTGGAACAAATTTCCAATATTTTGAAGCTGTATCTTCTTGTGTCAGCTAAAAAGTTAATATGTATGTCTTAATTACACAAACACACACACACTCTTGCATAGAACGCACACCTTTCATTTGCATGAGTTGCGAATAAGTGCTTAGCTTAGTAGAAGCAAAGGTGGAAGGAAAATAAATCTTCTCTGAAGCTGTGTATGGTCATTACTAGTGAATGAAGATGAGAAGCATATTTCAGTGAACATCTCCTAATTATCCCATATGAGAAGCACAATAATTGGCATAGACTATATCGATGTAGTCACGTCTATATCATTTCCAGTGATTCACACAGCTTTAGAAATATTATCATGTAATATTGTGCATTTGTTCTTTTAATTCCATGGCACAATGAAATGCTGATCTTAAATACAACTGTAGAGGGATGAACTGCAGCTCAGAATAGACTTCATTCAAGTGAATATTTTTGTATCAAACCATATGACTAAGATACTAGAAGTCATCATGTATGTTTAAATGAATGTTACAAGACACAATGAGACAAAGGAGATACATTCCAGTCAGAAAAACTAGGTTCAACAACTGGTAAATGGTGTGATCCTAAAGCAATCACTTGCCCTCTCCGGGCCTCAGTTTCTGCATCTGTAAAGTGAGAATGTTTCAGATGGAATTCTAAAGATACTTTCAACTTCCAACTGCAATTTTTTCTTAAGGCTATGAGGTTCCATAATACTTCCTTCTTAATCTGACATATAAGAACAGCTTGCTGAATATATTCATCTTTTCCTACTTTCAAAAGCAAACATTTGAATACAAAACATTCAGTACAGTCATAGTAATACTGCTACAAAAATATCTAACCAACATTTGATTCAAAGCTGGGTGTGGTGACTCACCCCTTTAATCAGGAGGCGGAGGCAGGAGGATCATCATGAGTTGGAGGTCAGCCTGGGCCATAAAGTGAATTCAAGTCTAGCCTGAACTGCATAGTGAGACTATGTCTCAAAAAGACCTAAAAAAATTTAATTTAATACAGCAATGATACAATATTATGTTAACTTTTTGCACAAGTAACAAAAGGAAACAATGAGGTTAAAATGGGAAACCAAATAAGATACATATGGCATAAAAGTTCGATGTTCGGGAATAAAATTTGAGTAGTCCTACTTTTCTAACTTTCTCCACCAAACCCTCCTTTTCATTCTTACATGATTTTATTTTGGAGGAAAGGGAATAAGGTAGAAGGAAAAAGATTCCAAAGTAATTGCAACTCAGCTTCTCCTTCACTGGTCCTTCATCAGTAAGAAGTAACTAGCCATCTTGGTGCAATCCTTAACCACGGAGTAAGAATTAATGGTCTCGGGGCTGCCAGAGTTGGGTGGAGAGAAGCCAGATCATACAGTGGCAGTGCCATGGGACTGAATCCTAGCAGGAGAATTCCTGAGTGTCCCTTCTCTCTGGCTGGTCAAAGACTCCCTTAAACTGCAGGGGAAAGCCCGAATGACTTTAACTTAGTCCTGTGTGATACTGCATTGTTAGAATTGTTCTTCTGGTCAACACAAACATTAATCTCACTGTTGATATCAACATGACACATTGGAAATATTTATACCTCCAGGCAAGTCCAAGGTTTACCTAAACTGAAGTACAGGTTTGGGAAGAGGGATTCTATCACCATTTATCTAGAGAAGTGAATGAGGGCAGATCATCCTGACTGGAGTTGGGCTATTGACCTAATTCACTTAGAAGTTCAGGAATCCAGTCAAGTAGGAAATAGCTCCAGGCTCAGTTGCTAACAGAATGAATTCAGATTCATGTTGAATATTTACCCAAGTTTAGAAGAACTAAGGAATATACCTTAACATGTCCGCTTCCTCTTCCTATGGCTCTGACCAAGTTGTAGTTTTTAAACTAGTTTAGCAGGCATCATAGGATTCTGAAGGCATCTATCATTCAAGTCAGCTTCTTTAATCAAAGTAAGGCAAAGGCCCAAAAGATTAGGAGACCATTAAATTATCCCCAATTAGCCAGAGTCGGTTAATAAGGGATCCGGTTAAATAAGCTCTCCAGTTTGATGGGACCCTTTTGTGGATTGTTTTTCAGACAGCAAAGAAAATAACATCCTCAAAACAGAGCCAGATTAAAAGATAAAAATACAACCTCAAAAAATTTGAGATATTGAGAATCCCATGGAATACCTGCCATGTAGGGTTTTCTGCTTCTTTAAGTTCCCTTTCAAATTTATAGTTGAGAAAGATATTAACTACTTTCAATCTAAAATTGTATTTACATTGGCTTTAAGTTCAGTAACTGCCGCATGTCACACAATTGTATTCTAGTCAATGCACTAATCTTCATTTTGAAGTGTTCTGTGAGTTCTTAAGATTGAAAAACATTAACATATCATGAAAAAGGCCATTCATTTGAGGGTAAAATTTGGATAGAGGAATTTTCTTTAGTAAGTACATTATTTGAGCCAACTAGACACCGTTTGAATCATCCTCAGGTTTTCCTGTTTAATCTCAAAGATAAAGAGAGGAAATTAAAAAGAAAAAGAAAAAGAATCCTGAAAATAAGTTTGATAGCGATTCGTTAGTGACGTGGAAGAGCCGCCACTTTTCTGGCTGATTTTATTTTCTATGCCCATGATGTGTGAGAAAAAAAATGCCAGTGCAGAAAAAAATAAAAGCGAAAGAAAATGGATTTTGATTAGTAAGGAAATGGTACTGATTGTGAATTTCCAGTTCATCTCATTCTTCTGGCTTTCCTTTCAAATGCCTTTTCTTTCATGTTTTATGCTCCTTAGGCTGTTAATGTACCCTAATTTGTTGGTTCTGCTTTCAACTCAAGCATTCACTACCTATACCTGTGCTTCTTTCTCTCTTTTATTATTCCACAATCTTTTGATGCTGGTGGTTATTTAGATATGCTTTTTATCAAGTCCCTTAGATTCCCTGAAAAGATGTCTTTCTTTCAGCTCATCAAGATACCTAATAGCACATTCAGCTTCATTCATTTCAATTCGATAGCATTTGCCTAGCATCCTACTATGTGCTGGACAGCTGGTCAGCAGACATGGACACCCAGGGGCGCAGTGTATGAGAGGCTATCCTTGGTGTGCCATGGCTAGAATATCTTTACTTCTGCTTCCTCGCTTCTCTTAGTCTTCTCACAGCCTTCACATTTTAGGTAAACAGCATTTTAAACTATATGACAATAAATCATTTTACGGTGATGTAGAGGCTAAACTCTGCACTGTGAAGCGTGCTACGTGACCAGAACAGAGCCCTATCACAGTTTCCGTATCTGAATTCAGCAACTCAGGCAGTTGGCATTTAATTAGTTAATAAACAGACCGTTTCATTGAGAGGATGCATTAGCATCTAACACCGGCTGGCAGACGAGCCTTGATTGATTAAAATATACATTTAAATATATTCCCTTAATTTATATCAGTTGCAACTTGAGGCAGTTATCTTTATAACTGAGAGCATTAGTGTAAATTATTTAGTATCTTCATTCTAATTTACACCATATTATAATATCTATCTTGATCTCAGAACTACATAAATCATCTGTCCTAAATTATAAGCATGCTGTGAGTCCTGATATTTTTATATTGCTTTTCTATCTTTGCCTCACAATTTTTCTAAAAGGGACTAGGACTCCAAGGAATAGGCAGTAACTTCCTTAGGTGGAGAAAATAAACTTTAAAAAATGCTGCAGCCATTTTTCTAAGAATGAGAAGCTTAGAATCTGCTCTATGTTCTTTAAAATATTTTAGTTTGAATTGACAATAATAATCAGCTGTTTCAAGATTGAAGGGGTTTTAGATTATTGCTGTTGTTTTTGGTTTGTTTCTAATTACTAAAGAAAATCTTTCATCACCAGTCTCTTATAAGGGCAGATTATATAATTGGCTTTGCATTGGAATCCTGGATAGGATGATATAAAAGGAAATAAGGTTTCACTGCAGTCATTAGAAAGGTGAGACATACAGGAGGTTAGTTAAGAAAAAATGAAATACACAGTCTTATTTGTACAAATATACATAAAGGAAATATTTTCTCAAAATAGTTTTGGCGATAATAAAATACATGTCAACTACAGAAAACAAAAAGTATAGAAAAGCATAAAAAAATTAATGTCACCATTCATGACTAATCGTTATTAGTATTGGTGTTTAGTTCCCTAGATTTATCTGAGTAATTTTTCCCAAGTTAGGAGTATACTAAGCTTACTATTTTATTCACCTCTGTTTCCATTTAATGTCATATTATGAATATATTCCCATGTTTTAAAATATTATTCTAGCAAGTTTTTATTGGCTGAATATTATTCCATTATGCAGACACAGTGCAATGGACCAGATCTTAGAACTGAATACTTTTCATCATTCTTTATCAATATTTAAAGAAATGTCTTAATATTTTAAGTAAATCTCGGACATATTTAAATTATAAAAATATGCTCTAGAAGACATTACTAGTTTTACCAATATCCAGTTCTCCTCTACTATATGGGCAGTTAGATGACCGCACTTCCAAATTTCTTTTTGGGAAGGGTTGTGTAACTCATTGGAGCCAATGGGCTGGGACAGTCACTAGTCAAGGTAAGACATCTCTCTGTTATGGCAGCTGATCAGACTCTGTGTTCTAAATGGTGCTGTCTCGTAGAGGAACCTATCTTCCTGGGGCTCTGAGTAACTGTGATAGCAGAGCCCACGACAACTCACACAGCACTTATAGTGAAAGCAAGAGACATACACTTAGAGTAGAAGTATGATCAGGTCAAGTCATTGGCACAAGTTTATTTCAGCAACATAGCTTAGTCTACACTAGCAAATGCATTCATGAATAACTTAATTAGTATTGTGTATATATGATGCATTGCAATTGGAATTCCTTTTGATGTTTAACAATGATAATTTTAGTCCAGGATTTCAGTTTCCCCCTACAACTTAGCAATATCTTAAGGGGCCTCATTATACTAATAAAAAGGATTTATTTAGTACTTTCTATGTGGTAGATATTTGTTAAGCACAATATATACATTAAATAGAATTCATAAGTTATATCAAGAAGAAATAAGGCAAAGCACTATTTTGGAGGCCACACACAACACAAATTTAGAAAATATGCAAGTCCTAAAGTATTTTCTGGGTCATTATAAAAGAAGAGACACTTACCCAGTGGCCAAAAAGGTAAAGAAAGTATGCCAACTGTCCATCAGAACTGCACACTAAATTCAATAGGAATGTGGAAGACAGGAAGCAGATAATTTCTATCAGGTAACACATTAAAGAGCTCACAAGGAAAGTTGCTTCTTAAGGGGATACATATAATTTCAATAGGTGAAATAAAAAGGAAGTCAAGTCAAAGAATGGGGTTACTAATGCTAGCTAGTATCAATGAGAATGAGACATTGTCAATTTGGGAATTTCAGGTTAACTAGATCATACACATTTTTGGTTTTGTTTTCTTTTTAGGAAACTTAATGTCTAGAAAATAATCGTATCAGTCACCCAAATAATCACAAGTACAAGCTTTAGGAAATCTTATTTTATGGTTTAGTCATTAGGGAATTGTGAGAAAGACTTTGAGTAAGTGAGTTGGAAAGTGAGAACCACCCTTTAGGGTGTGTAAAGAAACCCTGACCTGTAGGTTTACTTGCAAAGAAAGAGAGTCTAGTTGGGTCCTTACCCCTGACTGCACACAGGAATCTTCTGGAGAGCGTTAGAAGTACTGAAACCCCACAGTTACAAGGTATCTGGTCTTCTGCACTGGTTTCTTTTAGGACCCAGCTCTACCTGACTGCTTATTAATATTTCTATGTAACTCAGTAACAATTGCTTATAACAAAAGGAAGAGGTGATTGTAACAAATACGGAAAGGTTAGAAGCAAGAGTTTACTGGAAGATAAGTCAAACTTTGGCTAATTTGACAGACAGATACAGGAAAACACAGATGCATACATAGAGAAGGCACAGTGATTTGCCATGAGTTTTTCACCTTGATGAAATAAGGTATAGCATCCAAGATTTCTTGAAGCAGATTTCTCAAGAATGAAGCATTGTATTAAAGCCTTTTTTTGTATTCTAATTGATTTACATCTTTTGCAGTGATTTTTGTGCCCCAAAGAATTGTACAGAGGGGAGCCAGAAGACTTTTCAGAATGAACGAACAGTGGGCAGTTCTTTGGCAAAATGAAGTGATTTCTTTTTTTTCCCTTCCTTCCTTTCTTTCTTTCTTTCTTTCTGTCTGTCTGTCTGTCTGTCTTTCTCCTTTCTCCTTTCTCCTTTCTCCTTTCTTTCTTTCTTTCTTTCTTTCTTTCTTTCTTTCTTTCTTTCTTTCTTTTTTTGTAGCAGGAATTGAACTCAGCACCTTGTGCTTGCCAGGCAGGCACTGTGGCACTGAGTAATATGCCTGGTCCAAAGTGAAGTGATTTGTAATGCAGAGGTAGAGAAGAGGAATTGGCCCACCACAAACATCAGGCAGATTAATTGCTAACAAGAGCAAGATTGACAATCATGATTCAAATAGTAAGTCTCTCAAAGCGACTTAGGTCACACGACCTTTGAAAAGCTTTTTATGTATTTCCAAAATTGTTGATATAAGGACTGACAAACAACCTGGGTGAAATCCAATTGGTTTCCTGTTTTGTAAATAAAGTTGTATTGGAATTCATTGCCATCCTGAATGACCACCACCATCCTGATCGGAGACCTCCCTAAACTGCCCCTGCCTGCCACAACCGTACCTGGGGACTCATAGCACTATCAGCCCTGCTATTGATAGTGGCCGCTGCTCCCTGCACTTTCCCAAACCTTGCTCTCGGGCAGCTATCACCGCTTGTGCTCTCTCAAGCCTTGTCCTTATCAGGGAGCCACAAAGCCCTCTCACTGAACTCCCCCTACCCTGTGACTCTGCAAAAGACCCCATAGCCTGTGGGAGAGCAGGTGCTCTTGTTGCAAGAACCGGAGTAGTCCCTCTCAGGCTTGCTCTGCAAAAAACTTGTCCTGATGAGATCACACTTTTGTTTCTTCTTTTCCTTTTTCCTAACATTTAGCTTATTTCATGCGCTTATTTATGGATGCATTTGCGGGTTAAATGGTGATAACAGAACCTCTACGATGGTCAAGTCTAATATATTTAGTATGATACCCTTTTCAGAAGTTTTCTGGCCCTTATTGTAGATATTATAAAATTTATTGACTATACATCAGAGAGAGAGAAAGAGAGAGGGAGACAGAGAGACAGAGAGACAGAGAGAGAGAGAGAGAGAGAGAGAGAGAGATAACTATAGGCTGAGGTGGTGGCCCTACAATTTACTAGTTAGTGTGAAAAGGTTTGGAAAGATGAAGAGAATGAAACTGGCAAAAAAAAGCATGTTATTACAGTTTCTAGTATAAAAACAAGAAATCCATATACTAAACATGTAGATCCATTCAACATTTTACATCTCGAAGAATGATACGTAAATAAAATTGGCCCACAAGTAATGGTTTAGGCAAGCCATTAGTATCACTTGCTATCATTCAAACCAATGTAAAGGTAAATGGTTCCAAAACACTTGGGACTCTCTCCTGATGTCTGAAAGTCTCAACTGATAGTGAATGAGATTCTTAAGCAAGTTTAAGTAATGGTGAATTCCTCACTAATGCAACTAATTGATTCACACAGGAAATGTGGGCTTTGTAATGTAATCAAAGTGGTGTTTAGTTTTCTCATGTGACTCTGATTTCTCAGAAGACAGTGTTCAGTACTAATTTTTCTTGTAAAATTTACATTTATTCAATCTTCATGTTTTCTTTATCCATATAAACACTCTAAAGAAAAACATCAGCAATAACAAAAGCAACAAACACTACTACTCCACTTATTTGAACCGATTAGGGTTGAAGATTTTTTTTTAGAGATATTACAATGACAAATTCTATCTGTATGGGGTAAGTTCACTTAGACTAATTGCATCTTAAAAGTAGGTCTTAGATAACTCCTTTAACCAAATGAAAGACTGGTTGAATTTACCCCATCAAATGTAGTGTTATCAACATCTATTAAAGACTTAGCAAGTGTAAGACAGTAGGTATATCCAAGTACAGGATGTTATTTTTAATAACCTTATGTTTGCATATGTGATCATGCTGTCCATTTGTATTAATTAGAAGAATTTTTTGGTAGGGGAATTTTTAATCAGACCCCCATCTGAATTATGAAAAATTCAAAACTGAGACTAAGTTCACAGTTTTTCTTGGTAGTGTTTAAAGTCTCAGCATAAGTGTGAGCAGAGACTATTTCCAAATTCAATATTCAAAATTTAGTATAACTAAAATTACACGTCTTCATAAAGATAACCCCACAGACTCCACTATACTGACAATGGTTCCACATTTACAAAATGAAATTTTTCTTTGTACTTTATCTACTTAATATCAGTCAAGGCTCAACCAGGAGACAAAACCCATACAACAATCTAAACAGGGACAGGGTAATAGAACAAACTATTCTAGCATAAAGTTAGAATAATAATGAGTCAATTAGTAAGAATTAAAGAAAACAATAAAGAACACAGGAATAAAAGTAATGGACACAGCCACTGCACAGGACAGAGATAAAGCAACCAAGAAAGACTCCTGCCCAAACAGGGCTGAGGTACTCTTTTGATTAACACATGAAGTATTCCCCCAAAGAATCTTACATGTAATGAAGGTATCAACAAGTTAAGAGTTAATCCACTAACGAGTTCAAAGCTCAATGGGTTAGTTGAAGGTGGGGCCTCATTAGAGGAAGTAGGTCACTAGAGGCGTGGCTTTAATGGATATAAATCTTGGGCTCCTTCCCTTTTCTTCTTTGCTTCCTGGCTGTCATGAGCTGAGCAGCTTTGCTTTGCCAGCCTTTCTGCTACGATGTTTCTGTCTTGAGACCAGGCAACCACGACTGAAACCATGACCCAAAAGAAACCTTTCCCTTTTAAAATTGTGTACATTGGGTATTTTTGTCCTGCAACAGAAATCTGGATAGTATAGATACCAACCTCAGTGAAAAGATCGTGGCTGTGTCTTATTGTAAAGCAAGAAGTAACTGAGCTGCCACGTGAACATGACTTGCTAGAAGTCTGTTCCTTAAAATGACACAAGAAACCAATGCAGGCAGATGGGCTGGGCTTCAGAACTCGCTGTGCAATCACCCAAGAGAGTGGTGGGGAGGCTGTTCAGATGCCTGTTCCTTACTGGCAGTGCTGCACTCTGGAGCCATCCGAGGAGTTTCTAGGAAAATTGTTGGTTCCTGTGGGTCACATTCAGCATCAAGCACTGGATCTGAAACAACCTGCCTCTGTAGGAGTAGGGACTGGAGAAATTGCACCTTGCACAGAAATTCGTCAAGCAAGGTACACCAGAAGACAGAAGAAAAACCTCTTTTTCTTCTAACATCCCCTGAGTACCCATCTATACAACACTTAACAAGGTACCACTTGACACAAGAGAAATAGTTACAGAGCTCACCTCCATTATTACAGAGCAACAGACAAACAAAGGCGTACAATGAGCAAAGAAGTAATGTATCAGCCACTGGCACCACTGGCTTTCTGGCTAGGTCTTTAATATGCTATAGACCTTCATTACTACTAAAGTTAGAATTTCATAGCTGTCTGTTTCTCCATATAGCACCACAAATTTCCTAGTCTCTTGGTGACAATCGTTAATTGAATGCTCTCCTTGCACTTGGTACATTCTCAGAAGTCAAGATTAAAAGATTTTTTTTTTAAATGTGTAATCTAGTCCATGAAAGATCATACAGATGATAGAAGGTATAAATGGCCAAGGCTTCAGATACACTGGACTGCCTGCTATGTCAGAGGTGTATGTTCATAATGCCTGCAAGCCACAGAGAAGTTAAGTCTTCCCTGGACAAGAAAAGGCTAAGAAATGGGAATGAGAAGGTGACATCTTATTTGCATTTCAAAAGAATCTGGGAGTTTTCCGGGAAGAGGACAGTGAAAGGCTCCTCTCTCTGAGGGTGTGGAATGTCCACAGCTCAAGATCCTGAAAATTAGTCACTGGCTGAGGGATAGAGGCTCCCGAGGCTAGACTGTGCCCTGGAAACCGGTATCAGATGGCAAAGACCCTGTGTCAGTGGAAAACTAACACTTGACTTTAAAGGTTATCCTTTCTCCAGCTCCTGAAACATGTTTTAGAGAAAAATACTGTTTTCATTTGTCATTCTGAGGAGTTGAAAATGATAAAATTAAGTGCTTGGATCGGTATGTGCTAGAAGAATCAGATCAAATGCAAAAAAGAAAAAATACTATGTAAAAATGAAGTGACCTCTCTCTCTCTCTCTCCTTCCCTCCCTCCCTCTCTCCTTTTTAAATTCAAATGTGACTCTGGAGTACAACCAACATAATATATTGGATGTTCAGAACATCTGAGCCACATCACTGATGAGCTTGCTTTTCACCCAAAGCAAAGAGAAAAAATTACCGATGAATTAAATAAATGACTCATTGAAAATGACTGAGCATGTAACATTTTGGTAAATGTGGCATGGCAACTGTACTGAGCCATATTTTAATTTCGAACCACAGCAGAGGGCAATACAATTCCCTGATTTTCAACTAATAAAGGTTTAGTATTATATTATGAAGGTCTGAGAAGCTGTCTGGAACAGATAAGGAAAATCTCTAAAGATTGACTTCAATAGTCAAGAAAGGTACTCTTGTTTTCTTTCCTTGACTACAGGAAAATGTGTACCCTGAGCATAGAAAGAGTGGGGAGTAGATTCTTGCATCAACAGCCCTTTTTAACAACTTGGAAGTCATGTCCTAAAGCAATTCCTTTTTAAGTCAGTCAGGTGTTGGGTCTAACACTTTGGCATGGTTCTGGGGAGCCCTCAAGATCTGACTATAAGGGTTGGTTGGGGTTCAAAGCTGGTTCACCCCAGAGATAGAGCAAACAGTCATTTATATACAGTTTGAAAAATAACTATTTTCTCAGAAACAACTCCTCCACATGATTTAATATCCTACTCTATTTCCTGGCATTTTACCACGTCACATCTTTCTTTGTGGCTTTTATAAATACTGATTGAGTAATTGGGTTAAATTACTGCCATCTCCAGAAATTTCTTGAAAAAATAAAAAAGTCATCCACTCGCCATTCACTTCTAGGACAGACAAGAATGTTCATTGGGCACGTACTAATTCAACCCATGTGTACATTATTTAAAATGACATATTAATTTCACCCTTAACATGAAATGAGTTCTTTTAGTAACCCTGTTTTCCAGACAAGAAAACTGAAGCACAGAGGGATTATTTTTCCAAGGGCGTATAGCTAATGCATGTCAAAGGTGATATTGAAAGCAGCCACATTTCATTATTCTGAGATCTTATCAGCTTCTCATTACTGTACACTAGAACTTTAATTAGGGTTATATTGTAAAGAAGTCTTTATGACTGCTGATTTGATCCAAGCATGGTCCTAAGCATTTTATAGACATTATGTTTCTTCAAATTAAATACTTTCTAAGCTAGAAAACAGCCCCAGTGTTTTGTAAAAGGGGAAACTGAGGCATAGAAAGATGAAGAAATATTCTCAAGGAAATTCAATAATGAACTAAAACCCAATTTAAGAGCTAGGTTTGCCTGATTCTTGAACCTATGATGCAAATGGATTTCTCAAGTCTCCCAACCAACCCAAATCACTCAGCCCAAAGCATCACATATGTCTTTGCCATATGCATTATTTCTGAAAATTTTAATGTAATTTTTAGATTTAGAAGTGGCAATATTGTTGGTGGAGAGTTGTTAAAGAATTTTCTAGAAGTTGTATTTGCATAACAAGCTCACTGTGTTAGATGGAGCTGGTAGCAGTTACAGGAGGGTGGTTAGAAATGACCACCAAAAGCAAGCTGTTAGTACTACCGTATTTTTAGAATGCTCTTCTCCATCTGCCAGCTCATCCTTTCTTTGTAGCTGAAAGCACGGTCACATTTCGCCCAAGATTTTGACCTCTCTGCTTAAAGATATGTACTGTCTTTATAAATCCATAACCTTTATCAGCAAACCCACCAATTTGATAGCTATTATGCATCTGAAAAAAAGGAGAAAAGAAAAATAACTGTAAAGGAACTACTAAGTAGTGGATATAATACTTTACTGTATAGATCATTCTGCTGGATTCTAAAACACGTATTTCTTTATGATAATATTGCTGAAATCAAGATACTCCACACAATGGCGTCTGATCATTGTTGTTAACCAAGCCGAAGTCATGACATAATCATCAATGTTCATTTATTATTCTTGGTAGAATGACAGAAAATCTCTTATTCCTTAACATTCAACATGGCAAAAGATTTGAGGAACATTTGAAAGATCCAAAGTTCTGACTGATATTTGAAAGCTCAGTATTGACACCCCAGTCACAAAAGTTGCACCCTAAATGAGCCCATGCTGAGAGAAATGTCATACATATGAGTGAAACAGTCTTCCTAGAAATGCTGTACTTCCATTGTTCATGGAGGCCCAGAGTATGATGATGAGATAAAAATATCATGAATTCTGCATTAGAAAGTGACTTTCAAAATCAGATGTGAAGAAGTTTAGCAATACTTAGCCCACTTACTTTTTTGTATTATCTGTTTTTGCATGCTCGAGTCTTATATGATTTCAAGAAGAAAACCTATGCCTAAATAAATCTAAAATGTTTTGAATAAATAATATATTAAAAGTCTTTGTGGTTTATAAAAAGGATTTTTTCAAGTTAAATATAAAATAATTGTGTTACTTACAATTAAGAATATCTTACATTTAGGGAATCTTTTAGTTCATGCTGCTATAACAAATTACCATATACTGGGTATTTTAAATGAGATTTATTGCTCATAGTTCTGGGGGCTGGGAAAACTAAGGCCAAGTTACCAGAAGATCTGGTGCATGGTGACAGCTCCTTCTTTGTTTGCAGATGTCTATCTCCTCGTTGAGGCCTCACATGACTCAGAGCAGAGTGACAAGTTCTATGTCTCTCCTTATAAGGATATTAATCCCATCATAAAGGCTACCACCTCAAGATGTAATTGCTTTCCAGAGTCCCCACATCCTGATTCTATTCCACTGAAAATTATGGTGTCAACATATGAATGAGTGGATGTTATGTTTTGTGTCTGGATGTCCCCCCAAAGCTTCACATAGTCATGGGGGAAGTTTTCTAGAATTTATTATTGATTCATGGTCCAATGCTGGGATTATGGCTGTGAATGCTATACCCACCCTAGGGTGGGTAGGCTACATACAATATAAGGGACAGAAATAGCCTTTTCTCAGAGATTGCTTTTGGCTCTTGTTGCTTTTGCTGTTTCCCACTGTCATGAATTGTTGCCCCTCTGCCATGCCACCCTGCCTTGGAGCCAGCTGATTATGAACTAAAACCTCTACAAACTGTGAACTAATCTTCTTTAAACCTTAGGTGTTGGGTGTTTCATCTCAACAATGAGAGAAAAGTAACAAACACAGCGGGTCACTCAAAACCCTCAAGTTACAGAAATACACCTCATTTAATTCTCATGACAATC
>RJWM01039602.1:0-16010 GCA_004363535.1 Dasyprocta punctata
AGACTACTGGCTTTACACCTGAAAAGTCAGTGAAACACTAAACACTACAAGCATTAAATTGTATTTTACCTCAATAGCTATCATCACAACCTGTGTTTCTCTGGATCAGCAGGTTGCTTACCACAGCAGGGTGGGAGTTGGCTCTTCTTGTTTCCCAGTCCATATGCCAGAAGGGGCTGGCATCTGGCTGTCCTCTCAGCGGCCCACACATGGCACCAACTCACAGGGAGGGCTTGTCTTCTTGTTGGTTTTTTGTTCTCCACCCCTGCAGTCTGCAAATGGCACTGACCCACAGGTAAAGACTGGTGTCTGGTTCTCCCCTCAGCAGCCCATGCCTACATCTAATTTACTCTTCAAAGTGGCTTTCCTTGGATCTTATTGATCAGTCTTAACCCTCAAATCTTTTCATTATGTATATATTTCCTATATCAGTGGTTGAAGTACCTCCATCCCAAATCACCTTTCTGTATTCCTGCTGATTACAGTCTCTTGTTTGTGTGTTTGTCTCTGTATCTTGTACCACTTCTTACTTCCCAAATATAAATGTTCTTTCATTAAGATGTCTCTGCCCTGCCCTTCCTTACACCTTCTCTTTTCCCCAAACCATTTACACTTGCAGTTTATTTGTCTAAGTGAACAGTTCAATAGCTAAGGTGATATCAACTGCTTTGTTCTCCATGTGCTGAGCACGGACATACTAGGTTTCTTATTAAGTACTCTATACTTATTTAATAAATCCCTGTGGAATTTTTATTGCCATCATTTAAAAGTAAGCAAATGGAGGCTTGTAGAAGTTAAATAACTGATCATAACTGAGTTTTGTCTGACTTTGAAGCCAGTGCTCATCACTGTTATGTAGAATTGACTCCTCATTTTTAAGAGCACCCCTGTATCAGTTGTCACTGGACACTTTCACCTGGATGTCCCTCTGTTATATTCAGGCTATTGTACTCAAAATTCAGTATCTTTCCACAAATTCAGAATTGTCTCTGTTATGGGTTATGTTCCTGTGTCCCTGCTGTGTCTCACGTAATCATGGCATGGGTGTGGCTGAGTCTGGTGTTTGTGATTGGTTTGTTGTCTAGCTCTGGGATTGGTGGTGTGAGTGCTGCACCCAGCCAGGGGTGGAGCCGACATACAGTGTAAGGGCAGGAGGAAGGTGTGTCCTCTCTCTCTTGCCAGGTTCGTGCCTTGTGGTTTTGTGGCCATCATGAATGGCTGCCCCGCCATATCACCCTGCCTTGCAGCCAGCTGAATATGGACTGAAACCTCTGAGAACTACAAAAAATAAACCTTTCCTTCCCTAATTTTTGGTGTCAGGTATTCTGTCTCAGCAATGAGTAAAAAGTAACTAAGACAGCCTCCAAACTTATTTTCAACCATTCCGTTTTCCTTTTGTAAAAAATGCCAGGGGATGGGGTTGGCTCTACTTGTCTCCCAGCCCACAGGCTGGAAAGGGCTGGTATCTGGCTGTCCTCCAAGCAGCCTTCATGTAATGCCAGTTTGTATGGAGGACTTGCTTCTTGGTGACTATGTGTTCTCTTCCCCTGCAGTCCACAAATGGCCGCCCCTCCGGGTTTTAATACCTAAGTTTTATAGAGTTTACGTACTTTATGCAGGCAAATATATTTATGTCTCAGATTCTTAAATATACTATTTTAAAACACTATAGAAGCTGCAAAAGATTTGAGTAATAATTCATATATAATGAACAGAAAGATAATGAGGACCACTTGTAGGAACTGTGAAGAGAATATTTATCAAGGGAGCATGGTGTGAGGTATCAGTGGGAATAAAAGGAGCACCCTAGCATCATAATTTTTGAGAGATCCTTTGTCATCTCCTATGTCCTGAAATCCTTTCCTTGGTGTTTAAAAATAAAAGTTAACCCTTTCTATTGCCTAATGTTAAAATGAATCCTCATCACAAGTTAAAGAAAACTGTAAAGACAGAAACCAATGGAGTTTTGAAGGTGAAGGGATTAAACATTTAAGAGAATGCCATCACATCAACCAAATACTTATTTTTGTAAAATCTTATACACATATGGATCACAATAATAAAATTTTTATTTCTTATGTGCAGATTCTTGTATTACATAGTTTTTCATTTTTGTTCACTACTCTCTTCTCAATGCTATTTGATCCATATAGATATAATAAAGATATATTAAAATGTCCTAGTAAAATAGTGGTATTTTTCATTTATTCTTGAAATATAGTTATATTATAGTTTGAATTAAATATAACATTATGAAATTTTCATGAATCATCTTGATGAATTGTTTTCTAATTTTTACACAGGTTTCATTTTGTTGGTCTTATAAAGCATTTTGGCCTTCATTCTCATTTTTTCTGATATTGATATTACTGTTCCAAATTTTTGTTGTGATTGTTACTTATCATATGTATATATATTTCATTTTCTTATATATGTGTATAGGTGATTCTTAGTTAAGTAAACATGGTAAGTAATATAATGTTATTTTGCATTATTTTTATCTAATCCTATTTTCTGATTATAAACAGAAAATTTTTCCTACTTATTTATTTTTTATTCATGTTGTCTATTTACTTTCTTTGCTTTGTGTATTTTCCCACTATTTCCTGTTTTACTGAGATATTTTTATTTGCTCTCATTTTTTTCTTTCTCCTGATTTAAATGTTGTTAAGTGAAATTCTTTGGCTTTTGTGATTGCATTTATTTGTAAGATGCATGTGTAATACTTTTCTTCTAAATAAGTCAATTGTTCTATCCTCCTTCTGAGAATGACGGAGAGCATGGCAGTTTACTAATAGAAAGTCTCTGCTTTCACACCACTTGTTACTTTTCTATAGAGTTTTCATTTTATCCATTTTAAGAAGTATACATAGTTATTTATAATGTTCAAAAATCAACTTTCTCTGTTCATTGTTTCCTGTATCCAGTCTCTTCCCTCTGAAATCCTTTATCTTCTTGTTAAAGTGCAATAATTCATAATAATATCAAATTGGACTTGTGATAAGGTTCTAGTATTTTGCATTTATAATGATTACACTGGGCTGCAGATATAGCACAATGGTAGAGCTCAGTGTCTACTTTCATTTATCTTACCTCCTATCAGTGAGAATGTCCAGCCCAACACCATCTTAGGCCTTGTCACTAACTACCTATTGATAAACCGTCTTGGTCACTTTTCTCTCATTGCTGAGACCAAATACTTGACTCCCAAAATGAAGGAAGGAAGGGTTTATTTAGCTCAGCTTATGGAGGTTTCAGTCCATAATCAGCTGGTTCCAATTCAGAGTGGCACATGGCAGAGTGCAACAGTTCATGGTGGTAAAAAAGCACAAGTGACAAGAGCAAAAGGGGAGGAGCATGAAGAGAAGACTCCTCCTGCTCCTTATAGTGAATATAGGCCACATCCACTTGGATGTAGTACTCACATCCGTAATCCCAGCATTTGACTATGAGTCATTCACAAACTCTAGAAGCCCACCTCCATGACTGCATGAGGCTTTGGGGGGTCATCCAAACTCAAACCATACCATAAACCACATAGTGAAGCTGAAAAAATATTATTAACTGCCATTAGGTCAAAGGGTGATGATAAATCTGGCTTCTCTACACTGAGGTGGCCCAAAGTAAGGGAAATAGTCATGGGTGTTCTCTGGGGGCTTGTCTACAGCCTATGATAGAAGCTATGCTGGTAGGGTCAGGGGGTTTGACAGCTACGGGCTCTGTCCAGAGGGTTGGTTTAATGGACTCTGGTAAAAGGAATCTAGTACATTCATCATTGGCTTCATCTGCATGACCATTTAGAGTATGATGGTCTCTAGGCAGAAAGAAATAAACTTTATAAAGAGATTAAGTATTCCTGACCCAAACATATGAACCAGAATAAAAAGACAGATTGGATGATTAAGGGAACAGGCCAAATCCAGATAGTGCTCTTAAGGGACTCAAGTAGGGATAGTAACCTGTTGGGTCTTAGACCTAGTGGCTCATGGAAGTTATCCATTAATCTGCTGTTTTTTTATAATATTTGAGTTTTCTTCCACTTTATTTCAGTTATGAATCCAAAAACAACAAGTTATATTTATAAATATGCAAACTCCTCTCAATTACCTGTAAGGAAATCAAGGAGTTTGCGATTCCGAAGGACTATCTCATTGAAGAAATTTTTGATTTTTGTTTTGTCTCTATAGTTGGCACCATGGCCTTTTGGCCTTGTTAAACTATAGTAGTGAGGTTTTGGAATAATCTTTCCAACAGAGCAATACTCCTGAATAAGAAAGAAAGAAAGAAAGAAAGAAAGAAAGAAAGAAAGAAAGAAAGAAAGAAAGAACTATGTTGACAATTATATATTCTTTATCCCTTCTCTCTTTTGTAGACTGGAAGAACTTTTATAGTAGGTACTCCAGATAATATAAATATATAAAGTTAATTTCTATCACAAATGTGCCAAAGTTTAGTTGCCAGAATATATGTATTGCTGTTTTGGTTTATAAACACAATTGTACAAGTAAATAAATCTTTGCCTGAGAGGTATTTGAAAGTGCATTAGAATACCATATTGGGAATATATTAAGAGAGGCTAAAGGGCACAATTTTGGAACAGCTAGTGAGTTTTGGAAGCAAAACGTTTTATGTCTATAAGTTACATGCATAGCTGGAGATGGCCTCCAGGTTCTAATGCAGTATTTGTAACCCCATTTTTATATCTAGCCTATCGGTTTAACATTACTATTTCTCAAGGGTTACTTTTAAGGTCATGTGAGGAACTTCTTAGTTCCTCTATAGTCTTTTGGTCTACCAGTTTTCTCAACTCCCAGGATGAGTGACGATCTTGCTTGACTGTATGGCTTGACCTGGAAACATGGGGATATTTTCCTCTTTTGTGACACTTCTTTTATCATAATATACACTAGTTGAATCCTGTCTGTCTTGTTCATTTCTTCTTCTTCTTCTTCTTCTTCTTCTTCTTCTTCTTCTTCTTCTTCTTCTTCTTCTTCTTCTTCTCCTCTTCTTCTTCTTCTCTTCTTCTTCTTCTTCTTCTTCTTCTTCTTCTTCTTCTTCTTCTTCTTCTTGTTCTCTTCTCTTCTTCTTCTTCTTCTTCTTCTTCTTCTTCTTCTTCTTCTTCTTCTCCTCTTCTTCTTCTTCTTTTCTTCTTCTTCTTCTTCTTTTCTTTCTTTCTTTCTTTCTTTCTTTCTTTTTTTTGAATCTTGTCCTCTTGGGTTCAAAGATCTTCCTGTTTGGGAGGTTGGGTGACTCACTGGAGTTGTGGGGTGGCTTTAGAGGGATCCCATCATGCCCTAGGTCCTACTTGATCTTGTAAGACAAGGGCAAAATTATTGGCTGTGCTCTTTACCTAGTTATCTTTCACTAGCTTTGGTGTTTAAGACCCAGTTGTTGAAAACCCAGAAGGTCATTACCTAAAGAAAATTGAAATAAACTTTTATATCAATCTGATTAAAGTCATTTATGACAAAACCAACAGCCAATATCATAATAAATGGTCAAAAACTGAAAGCTTTCACTCTAAAATCAAGGACAAGAGGAGGTCCACTATCACAACCCTTATTCAATATAGTTCTGGAAACATTAGAGCAATTAGACAAGAAAAAGAGCTAAAAAGAATATGGAGTTAAATTATCTTTATTTGCTTATGTGATACCCTACATAGAAGACTCCAAAAACTTCTTCCAATATGTCTAGATTTCTTAACCAAATTCAGTCACTTAACTGAATACAAAGTCAACACTCAAAAAACATTAGGTTATTATGATCATTCTTATCCTCAGTGTGTCAAATTATGCTAGTTCTGGACCCTAGTGTGTCAGTTACCATATTTATGTTTTGTTTTTAATTTCATAAATTCTAAACCAGGCAGGTTGGGAAAGTCCTATAATCTCAGCTGTAGTGATACTGAGGCAGGAGGCTAACCATGAGCTCCAGGGTAATTGGGGTTATACAATGAGTTCAAGGTCAGCCTGAACCACATAGTAAGTCTCTGTTTCAAAAAAACAAGCAATTCTATAAGACTTTGTGCGTTTAAATGCAAAATAAGCATAATGCTCCTTACAGGAGTTTTTACAAATTATATTTAGATGCTAATGAATCACTAATGTTACTTATTGGTATTCTTAGGGATGAAGAACAGATGAATGTTTGAATCTTACAGAATGAAAAAAATTTTGTTATAAATTTCAAAGAAATTTCTAGTAATTCCAAAACTCATGAGCTAAGGTTATCCAATCAATGAAAATATGTGAAGGTGAACTAGTTGACTACACAAGACATTTGCCTATCAGCTGCAAAATAATTTGGTTAGTGCTAAGTGCTGCTTCTGTGATTTTACATTACTGTTAACCCTGGGGATAAAATTCATTAAGCAAAACTGACCTTCATCATTTGTTTATAGAAACACCCAGTTGATTGACTTTCTTTTCTTATTTCATCTGAAAATATTGTGCCCTCAGAGCCCTGAAGCTCAGTTTCAATCCTCTGACATCCTGCAAGCAGACTCCTATTGAAAAGGATGAAAGAAAAGTGGTCTGACATATTACATTCTGCATTTAAATATCAGTGTTAGGGAATTATTGGCTTTAACCTTAACACCATTGTTTCATGATCAAGCATTATCCTTCAAGAATTGTTTCTTAACTTCCCTGAGGGAGATATTTTCTTCAGAGAAAAGGCTCTTGGAGTCAATCTATTATTAAGTGAAACAAAGAAACTGACTAAAGTATTGAGCCTTTTTTTTTAAGTAATCTGGTGGGATGCCAAGAATTACAGAGCCCATTACATAAAATGTTTCCACCTAAGCAACATTATTGTTAAGTGTCATTTCTCCACTGATTCATCTATGTAATGATTTTTTTTTTTTTTTGGTCTTTTTGACACAGGGTTTCACTATGCAGTTCAGGCTAGCCTTGAGTTCACTTAGTAACACAGATTGGTCTCAAATTTACAAGGATTCTCATGCTTCAGCCTCCCCAGTGCTGGGATTACAGGAGCACACCACCACACCCCACTTGTGTAATGATTTTGACATCACTCAGGATTCAGATAGAACTTCCTACATGAGAACCTAGCCCCCCCGCCCGAAGCAGAGCTTAGTCAAATGGGCAAAAGACATCAATAAAAGAGGAGAAAGAGAAAATGCTGACAATATAGAAAACAGGTAAGAATTTTTGTAAGATGTCTTTGTTACTTTTCTCTTGTTGCTGGGACAAAATGCCTGTTGCCCAAAATAATGGAAGGAAAAGTTTATTTAGTTCACAGTTTGTGGAGGTTTCAGTCCATAATCAGTTGGCTCCAAGGCAGGGTGACATGGTGCAGGGGCAACACTTTATGGCTGCAGTCAGCAAAAGCAGCCAAAGCAAAAAGTGAGGCGGAAGTGAAGCAAAACTCTTTTTCTCCCTTATGTGATACAGAGGCCACCCCACACACACACACCTCCAGGGCCAGTGTAGCACTCACAAAATCTTCTAGCCTTCTTCTTGAACAGGAGGAGGATATTTACAAAGTAAGAACCCTGGCTCCCTGCTGAGCCTCTTAGTTAAACTTCTAAACTGCTCAGGATGATACAATGTATCAGCCATAACACAAGCTATTTTTGCAAGTTAGTCCAATACCTGTTGCTTGGAATGTCCTAGAGTTGAAAGTTCCTGTTATTATGCAAATTCAATATTTTGGTACGTTTTGGAACTTTTGACATCAGGAATTCTGAGCCTGAGTATAATGCAGAAGTGAGACGGAGTTGAAGATTACTGGTTAAAATATTAAGTGGTCTTCGGTGTTGGTAGGATATAAATATCTGAGGGCAACATGGATAAGGAAGCATTCTAGGTATCACATAACCATTGGACCAAGACAGAGACAGACATATTTCAATAAAAATAATTTAGAACTTTTACGACAAAAATAATGTGAAAAACAAGTCCTAGAATGGTGATGGCAAACCTTTCAGAGATCTAATTCCCAAACTGCAACCCACAACCTACTTATTTATTGCCAAGTGTCAATACTGCAAGAACCCTGAACACTGAGGTTTTACTTTAGAACAAAACAAATCGTATATTAATTTTTTTTTGTCTTAAAAGAAAAACAGAATAACAGAGCTTTCAATGACACAAAGAGCTTTTTATTGAAAGGTAAAAGTTTGTATTTGCAGTGATTTTGAACGATTAATGTGATCTTTATGTTTGCATGGTAATTATTTGTCCGAGCTTGGCTCATAGTGTGATAGCAACACATGTGGCACTCAGGTCATTTGTTCGTGATGCCTGGGACCACTACTCCTGTCTGAGCGTGCACATGTCCCTTCTGTGTGCTGTTATCCTATGCTTGGCTGCCTGGGTGATACCGGGATGACCTGGCCCACGTGCTGACAGAGCTCCGTGTCCACTGTAGCATGCAGGTCATAGGTTTGCCACCACTGGCCTAGCATGATACAATCAGGGTATCTGGCCTATGCATCTCAGATTTTTTTAAATTGAGAGATCTTTTCAGTTCCACTAATTCTGCCAAAAGGGCTTCATATTAGTTCTCCTGTCGACTGGCATGGGTTGCAACTCTCTAATGTTACCAGAGATTAATCTTAGTACAGTCTGTTTCTTTTCAAGAAAATGGGAGAGAATTTTGGTGGCATGTGTGGAAAAGGGGTATTTAAAGCTTACTGCGTAGGACACGGAGAGACCTCTGCCTCAGATCTCTGTCTCCTTGTGCTCAGGTGTGCTAAGTGTTTTTATCTGAAGGAGGTGTGGGAGGAACGAAGTGAGATGACTGATGGATGCTGGTGCGGAGAGTTTCATCCAGAGCCTATGGTTTCACCTTGGCCATTTTTGACTCCTTCTCCTTCCTCCTCCTCCTCCTGGGGTCAACATATGGATTTTCTTTTCAAGCAGATATGCGGCTTTTCTGATGCATGAGCTACTTCTTTCCAAATCCATTCATACACAATGAAAAAAATAAAAGGGGTGGTATTTGTGCAGATTTCATTCAGGACTCAGAATACAAAAAAAAAAGGGAGGTGATTGTTAGGAGTTCAGGAAGAGATATGAAATTTTGGGATGGAGGAATCTCAATTGAAAGCAAAACGAAACAAAACGTTTTATTTTCTTTTGCTTTATTTTATTTCACTTTTTTTTTTTTTTTTTTTTGTCTTTGTGAGTGAGGGTCTTGCCAGGCAGTTCAGGCTAGCCTTGAGCTCACTTCATAGCCCAGGCTGGTCTTGGGCTTGCAATGATCCTCCTGCCTCAGCCTCCCTGATGCTTGGATTTATTTACTTTTGAAACAGGGTCTCAGCATGGCCTGGCCTTGAACTCACTAGGTAACAAGGCTAGTCTTCAATTTATAGAGATCCTCCTGCCTTGCCCCACTTTTCCAATCCTGGGATTATAGGTATTTGCCACCACAACCAGCAAAACAAAACATTTGAGAAGGTAGATGAGTTACACTCTTTCAGTTGAAGAAAAGTACCACACTTCATTCTGATATGCTAATATGATCTAATTGATGATCAGCAAGAACTATCTCCCCAATTATCTAAATCTTTTTTTGTTTTGTTTTTCCTTTTTTGAGACAGGGTCTTGCTATGCAGTTCAGACTGGCCTTGAACTCACTTTGTAACCCAGGCTCATCTCGAATTTACAACAATCTTCCTGCCTCAGCCACCGGAGTGCTGGGATTATAGGCATGCACCACCGTGCCCGGCCTCCAAATCTTTTTTTATCTTTTCACAATTAACACTTTTATTTCTTGTTGAAAAATAGTTTTGATAACATATAAGTTCATTCATGGGTTCTTCCAAATTTATTTTTAGAACAAACATATGCCATGAAAAATATCGTATTGAAATATGAAGAGTTGGAAGTGCTTTGTCACTATAACGATTATAAAATCAATAAACGTCAACAAAGTATAAATAACTGTGCAATCAAATATCCAAGTAAAGTAATAGAAGATTTCCAAGAGAACAGAAGCATCGACCAAGTGATTTTACTAAAGCTGCCTTCCAGTGTGCTGCTATTATCGGATGGTGGGACCCATTGGTGTCCCAGAGAAGAAGTGAATAAACCACACAGAAAAGACAGCAAAGATATACATTTACTGGAGGCAGAAAAGAGGTATACTCTACAGGGTAAGAACAGGGCAGTAAGACAATTTACAGCCCCTAGGATGGGGGGAAAGAGGATTTGTAGACAAAATTCCTAGTTACCTTCTGCAAATAAAGCATTGTGACAAATGTCCCATCAAAACCTCACTTGGCTTCATACCAGATTTAAACTGTCCTATATAAAAACTGTAGCTTCCTGCCAACTGTAAATGAATGACGAGCAGCTCTGACGTTTGTTCAGTTGTGCCTACATGTAAATGAAGGATTAGAAGTAACACTTTTCTGAATAGTCCTGCCGACATCAGATTCAAATGATGAGTTCTGTGTACAGCGCTCAGAACCCTGCAGTATTTCAGAGCCTGTGTTCTCTCTTTCTTTCTCTTTTTTAAGATAGGGTTTCACCATGCAGTTCAGGCTGGCCTTGAACTCACTTTGTAGCCCATACTGGCCTCAAACTCACAGCAATCCTCCTGCCTCAGCCTCCTGAGTGCTGGATTAGAGGAATGTACCAACATACTCAATGCATGTTGTGTCTTTTCGGGAAGCATCTCTTTCGATGTGAGCTGTGGAATTTCTGACTTTTGACATACTCTGCCCACTTCCTCGGCCAGTTCCCCACAGCCTGGTCTCTTCTCTTCATTGCTACTGTTCTGATTGCTAATACAATTTTTTTTTTTTTTTTTTCTTTTTGAGACAGGGTCTCACTATACACTTTAGGCTGAACTTGAGCTCACTTTGTGGCCCAGGCTGGTCTAGAACTTGCCACGATCCCCTGTCTCAGCCTCTCAAGGGGTGAGATTACAGGCTTGTGCCACTGTGTCTGGCTAATACAATCGTTTGACTGCTTTAAGTAAGTACAGGTGAACTGTATGATATCTGTTGTTTTCAGGCTTACTTTATGCACTGTCTTTGATATTTAACCATCATAATTTCAGGATTTTTTCAAATTTTAAGATTAAATAAATTTCATTTAAAATTTAATTTGTTTTTACTTCTTTTATATATTTTAAATTTTAGTATGCAGGGTTTTAATTTTATTTATTCATTTATTGATTTTGCATGCTTGCATTTTATTCTTCTCTCTCATTTTCACTGTTTTAGGTTTTTTTACTAAGTCTTACAAAACACTTTAAAATTGCTGTTAATGGTCCCTCAAATTTATTTTTATTATTAGTGTTAAAAATAGAGATATTAATTTTAAAACTTCCCCTTGAGTAATATGAATGATAATGATTTACTAATCTCCAGTGAGAAGCTGTGCTGGTTTATACTCTAGTTTTATGCTCAGGTTTTTAAATCAAATTATCAGCTTTGAGAATCAATATTTATTGATATGACATTTATAATCACGATTTATTTTGGTAGTTGTGGCAGCCACTGGTTTATTTCTCATCAAAATCTGTTCCCAATCTGCTGTTTCCAGAGGTAGGTTTCATTTTCCGTGTTAGAAGGATAATGTGATTTCTGGCTGATAGAAGGAGAGTTTGCACAGGTATCTGCATTCTAAGCACGGAGGTAGGATTGAATAAACAAAGACAGACAAGGGCAAAAAAGAGGAAGGAAAGTTTCAGAACACAATCAAATCTGTGAAAGATTACAATGCTTTTTTTCTCCCTTTTAGGAAATTTACTCCAAATTTCCTCCATTTTAAAAAATAGAATAGCCATGTGTGGTGGTGCATGCCTGTAATCTCAGCAATCAGGAGGCAGAGGCATGAGAATCACTATGAGTTCTGAGTCTGCCTGCTCTACAAAGTGAGTTCAAGGCTAGCCAGAACTGCATAGTGAAACCCTATCCAAAAAAAAAAAAAGAGAGAGACGCAATAGCCTAATAATTGGGTTCTTGCCTTTCACTGATTAAGTATTCTCTAAATTTCTTGTACAGTGCAGCTGTGAATCCATCAGGACCTGGACTTTTCTTTGTTGGTAGGGTTTTAATTATATCTTCAATCTCATAGACTGTTAGTGGGTTGTTTAGAATTTTTATACCTTCTTGATTCAACTTTGGGAAGCAATATGTATGTAAGAATGTGTTCATTTCTTCTACATTTTCCATCTTATTAGAATACAGGTTCTTGAAGTAGTTATTTAAGATCTTCTGGCTTTCTGTAGGGTCTATTTTGATTTCTCACTTTTTATGCCAAATTGCATGGATTTGAGTCTTTTATTTCCTTTTTTTTAAAATAAGGTTGGCCAAGGGTTTGGCAATTTTATTTAAACTTTCAAAGAATGAACTCTTTTATTAATTGATTCTTTGCATCATTTTCTTAGTTTCCATTGCATTAATATCTGCTCCAATCTTTATAATTTCCTCCCTTTTATGAGCTTTGCATTTGACTTGTTCTTCTTTTCCTAGATGCCTGAAGTTCAACATTAATTGGTTTATTTGAGCTCACTCAATAATTGGTTTTCCTGATGTAAGAATTCAGTGCTATAAATTTCCCTTGTAAGACTGCTTTCATTGTGCCCCATAAGTTCTGGTATGTTGTATTGACATTGTCATTTCATTGTAGAAACTGTAATTTCTTTTTTAATTTTGTCTGTGACTGATTGGTTGTTCAGGAGGATGTTATATAATTTCACGTGTTTATGTAGTTTTTTTGGTTTCTTTTGCCATTGCTTTCCAATTTCATTGCATTACAGCCTGATAATACACATGGGATAATTTCAATTCCTTTGCATTTACTTAAACATGTTCTATGAGTTAATGTGTGGTATGTTTTGGAGAATATATCATGTACAGTTGAGAAAAATTTGTATTATGATGTTGCAGGATGGAATAGTCTGTAGACATCTACTAGGTCCACTTGTTTGAAAGTTTGGTTTAGCTGGGGATATAGCTCAGTGCCTGCCTGGCAAATGTAAGGTCATGAGTTTGATCCCTGGTACCCCTCCCCCCAAAAAAAGTTTGGTTCAGTTCTAATATTTCATTTTTCCCTTTTTTTCCTAGTTGATCTGTCTTTTTGTGACTGGTGGGTACTGAGTACCCCCTGCACAACTGTGTTCATGCTTATTTGATTTTTCATGTCCATTGATATCCACTTTATACAGTTGGATGCACCAATAGTGCTTGCATATATATGTAAGATTGTTACCTCTTTCTGTTGGGTTTTTCCCTTACAAGGATGTAGTGATTTTTGTCTCTCTTCATCAATTTTGGCTTGTAATCTACTTCGTCTGCAAATAGAATAGCTTCCTCTGCATTTTTTTCCTGTCACGTGGGGTATTGTTTTGTATCCTTTGACTTTCAGTCTGTGAGCTTGTTTTTGAATTCAATGTGTTTCTTGAGTGCATCATATTGTTACATCTTGCTTCTTGATTCATTTTGCCAGTCTGCTTCTTTTAATTAGTGCTATAAACAGTGATGGTTATAACTGATATATATTGTCTTATCCTTGTCATACTATTTTCCTGATGTTTCCTGATGTTGGTCCCCTTTCTTTCCCCTATGTTTAATTGCTTGCCTTGCCAGGTAGATTCAGTCTGATGGAGTTTGTGAAATTGTAACCCTTTTTATCTCTTTCTAGAATGCCCTTCAGAACATTTTGTAGTGCTGGTTAAATGGTCATAAATTTCCTCAGGTGTTCCTTGTCATGGGAATATCTTATTTTTCCATCAATTTTGAAAGATAGCCTTGTGGGTATATCAGTCTGGGTTGCAGGTTATTTTCTTTTAGGAGTGTAAATACTTCATTTTTTAATCCCCTTGATTTGAAGGTTTGCGCTGTGAAGTCTGTTGTGATTCTGATGTGCTTTCATTTACAGGTGATTTGTTTTATTTCTGTAACAGCTTCTTTTTGATACTGGAGTTTGAAATCACAACCTCATGCTTACCAGGCAGGCACTTGAGCTACCAAGCTAAACCCTCGGCCACTGTAACAGCTTTAAATATTCTGTTTTTGTGTTAACTTCTGAGATCTTTGCTATTATATCCCTGACTGTCAATTTCTTTTTATCATGGCTATTTGGAGTTCTATATGCCTCATTTATAGAATTTGATATACCTCACTTATCTCTATGTGAAATTCTTTTTTCTGCTTGGAAAATATTTGCCATTATTTCTTTGAACAAGTTTTTTAGTATCATTTGTGCTGTCTCTTGCTTTTTCATTGATTCTAATCAATGTTAAGTTAAATTTCCGGCAGGTGATGTATTGATTTCTTGTGGTCCCTTCCTATTTTTAAGAAATCCTTCTTTTCATGATCCTAAACTGCAGTCTGTCTTCTTGACTTAACAACTTGTCCTTACATTGGCTGATTCTGCTGCATGTACTTTTGGTGGAATATTTAATATCCTGGATGTCTGTTTGAATCTGTTTCATACATTCCATTTCTTTCCTATGTTGAGCATTCATGGTTTCTATCATTTTTCTAACCTACACTCTTCTTTCATTTTCATTTTTTATCTGTATGTGCTCTAGAGTCACAAAACTTATCTTGCATTATGGTTACCATCTCTGTAGTTATCTGAAAAAAATTATTTTTTGTTTGATTTTTGTAGATCCTCATTCATTTGCTTTGTTACTTCTGCTACTACCACTTTAGAGAGTTCAGGTGGGTGACTTTCAAGATTGCTCCACCTTATTGCCCCCTGGGTTTGCCTTTGGTGAGCATAAAGTGTGAGGTTGCAACTTGTTTAAGTGCCTTTCCATTTTCTGTTTTTTGACTTTTTTTCCTGTTTGTTTTGTTTCATTCCTGGCTTGCTGCCTATAAATTGTCTAATGCAAGCAGCTTTATTGCTAGTATTTAGCACCCTTAAGAAATGGCTTCTTCTTTGAGATACCATCCAGGTGTAAACGGCTTTTGGATTTTGAGTCTAGTTCAAGATCCTTCCTCTTTGTTAGGGATAAGAAGTTGCTTCTGACTTGGCCCAGTTTCTGGTTGTTAGGCACTGGCCTATAGTATTTTTTTTTTTATGACACTTATGCAATCTCAGCCTTGGTATATCAGGAAGAACAACTGGTTAGAGCTATTATGTCACTTTGGATAAAGTGGTATAATCAGTAATAATAATAGCATCAAACACAACCTCAAAAATGGCAGACTGAGGTAACTATTACTTTGCTACTTTTAACCACATGAACTAGAATTGCAGTTATATAGCAAAGTCTAAAATAAACCAGAAAATTCAATGCAGTAAATAAGTCCTCAATGTAGCCATTTTACCCTCAGCAGAAAACATTTAAAAGGGCTTAGGGGGGAAAAATAGAGAAATACAAGAAAATGAAAAGATAGAAACAAGGCTGGAGGACAAAGGAAGATCATCCAAACTTTGAGAAATGATAAAAAAAAAATAGTAGGGAAAGAGAAAAGAAAGAAATAAAAGCAAGAACAGAACAGAGAACAACAACAATAAAACTGGAAGCCATGTTCACATTCATAAATACGAAACAATCATGAAAAAAATGAAAGAAAACAAAATAAGAGAGAAAGAAATAAAACAAATAGAAAAAAAGATGTTCACATTTTTCTCAAACGGCCCCTGAGCTGTTTGACACTGTTCAGGTAGCTGGTGGAGGAGTTTTACTCTTCTTTGTAATGAGTCATAGTGGCCCACAGTGTATGGAGAGTTATCAGGAAAAAAGATGAGCAGGCACTGGTCTAATGTTAGGCAGAGACATCTGCTTAGTAGTACTTCAATTTCACAAGGGATTCCTTGAGAACTCAGTGGGTCTGAGTTCTGCATGAGATGCTGCCCAGAGGCCCCCAGACCTTGTCTTCCTTTGTGGGTCTCACGATGTGCCATGAGAAGTACCTTGCAGATCCCAGCCACCTCCTCATTAGGGAGTATTCTTAAAAACTGGGGGAAAATCACACTAAAGGATGCTTTTATCGGTTTTATATTACTGTGTTTTGTTTGAATTTATCATGTGTGAAGATATGGACAACTATTTTGAAAAAAAACAAGAGA
>RJWM01039603.1:0-16033 GCA_004363535.1 Dasyprocta punctata
AATTAAGAGAAAATGAAGCATAACGATGTACATTATAGAATAATAAGTACTGAACAAAACTAAAAATGTAAATTTTTTTATTTTAGTGTAAACAATTTGTTTTCCTGCTATATTTTTTACTTACACCATAAATTAGTGCTCAATATAACACATTTATCCTAAATCATATTTGTTTTCAAAAATTAAATTCATTGCAATTATTTTTGCCTATACATCATAATGCTTTTCACATGAGTATGTCCAGTGAAAAGAAATATCAGGAGTTCTGTGGTTAAATTTCTGGGCAATAAATAAAACTTTAAATATTACCATATAAAAGCAAGTTATCTAAGGGTCAAAGCATATTTGCAAATACCTAACGATGCAATATAATATGAATGTGTTTTTACATCAAGTTTATATATTCTTGAAAATGGTACAAGAATGTAATACTCATATTACATAAAAGATACCACAATTATATCCAAGTTTAGCTATTTTTCAGATCCAGCTTCTTACGACAGCATATCTTGTTCTTTTTCTGTCAAGATGTCTTTTTAGTTGTTGTCATCTTTTAATACAATTTTCATTTTTCTATGAAAAACCCAAAGCATGGGTTTCCATTCTGCATTTGAACACATGTCTCACGCGAAGGAATGCTATTTAATTCACAGGCTGTAACACTCTTCACGAAGAATCTACACCTTTGGTGAAAAGTGTTTCATTTTTACCTGTTGGCAACCTGATGACACTAGATACTTGCTCATAATGCCACAATTCCTTGCCTGTAAATTGTCACCATATCAGGAAATTGTTAGTAGAAATATCCATTCTGAAAGTGTAAATAAGATGGTATGCAAAACTAATAGAGAAATAATAATACATTGCTTTCTGTCCTGTTTATGACACTTCCAGTTTAAAAAGAAAATATACTCTTTATTCTTTTTATTTTAAAAAGAAATTTGTCTTCAAAAAGAAGTTTTAAAAAGGTGTCACTTCATGATCAATTACTCAGATTCATTTGGATGGTGTAAATATTTAGATGAAGACGAAATAAGAATAATCACACAGGGACACGAAGCGCTTTAATGGAACAGAAAATTCTAGTATGTTCAATGAAGATCAATGCAGTCAGAAGAGATGAAGCCACTTGTTTGTTCAAATACTTCGATAAACAATTAAAAGTCAATAATACTGAGTCCTGGGACAAGGGTTTCACTATTCTTTCATTGTGATGCATTGCTTTTGCCAACTTCTCTAAGTCCATTGATAGATTCTAGTAGTTTTAACATTTTGAACAATTTAGATGAAGTAATTTACATTTTTTAGTTTAATCTCTTTTACTCTTCAAAGTATGACTTGCCAAAGCTCTCATCTCTTTGGAAAGTTATTTATTCTTGCTATATTAATTTTCTCACTTTTCACTTACAATAAAACCTGATATAACCACCATCCCTACTTATTCCACTGAAAATATCTCATCAAACATAGCAACAATTTCCATATGGCTTAATTCAGAGGAAACCTCTAGAAATTCAAAGCTACTGGATAGCTCTTATTTCTAAAACACATACTAAATATGTTTGTGTGTGTACGTGTGTCTTGCCACAGTCTGGCTCATTAACTTTGTTCAGGTGTTTTCTGGTGCTTTCTCTTATTTGCTTCAACACTTCTATTTTGTTTTATATTTCTATTCCTTCAGATTGTGCCATAGTTGTCATCTTCTATCACTCAAAAGTTCAGATCACTCATGACCTATGTGTCACACTGCTGCTTGACAATTCTGCTTGCACATACCAGGAAGTCTTAAAGACATGCCCTGAACTAAACAGGATCCTCCCATCTGTCTTCTGCATCTTAGCAATATATAAACCTCTCTCTGCATCTCATGATTTCCTGCAGAATATTTGAATACATAACCCTTTCAATTCTACTTCTGTTATTTTTCTAGAATTATTCTGTCTTTAGAAAGTATCTCTCATCACAATTTGAAACATCATAGTTTGCTTCCCTGGCTTTACTATCTCCCCCAACAATTTCATACATCTGGAAAAGTTATAGTCATGTTTCTGAAATACATGATTGATTAATCCCACCTTTAATTCTTTTCCTAACAGCCTGTATATGTCAATAGGAGAATAAAGATGGTTTTAAGTTTAACCTTGTTGAATGTAGCATATGAATTAATTAAGTAAATTCCTAACATAATGTTTAGTGTGAAAATATTCAATAATGGTGATTAGGATGCTCCTAACAAAGACAATATATTCATAGTTTTGCCATTTTACACTACCTTTCAGTACCAGGAAAACACAGAAGTAGTTTCTGTATAACTTTATCTATCATGGTCCTGGCACAGAAATTAGTACTCAAGAAGTATTTGCTCAATAAATGAATAACAAGAGCAATGAACATTTGTATAAGACCTACCTGCTTGAACATATGATTTTTTTATTCTTTCTCTCTTAAGGAGGAAAATTACTACTATTTTTATGTATATAGAAAAATGAGACTCAAAATGATTCATTCATAGATGCAAATTCATTCATTTCTTACATAACAGTACTGGGTTTCAAAATTAATTCTGTTGGTTTCTAAGGCCAAAGGTCTTGTACTGTATACGCAACACCACCTTGCCTCTTCTTAATGGTTTTATAAATGAAACAAACTCCCATTGAATACTAAGCATGACTCCCTGCATTTCGAGGGAAGCAGTCAAAGTAAATCATACCCTTTTGATTTACACCTCACTAGATATTATAGTGGGTTAAAGATGAGAGAAAAACGCACTTTTGTTAAAAATATAGTTATTTTAAAATTAAAATGTATCAAGTTATCTATGTAATTTGTTCTGGGGAGGCTTTAAATATAGTATAAGGTCCCAACTGTATCAAAGGATCTATTGTAGATAAGCATGATTTCATGTTGAAAGAGGAATGTTTCAAATTGTTTTATATTCCTCATGGTCACATTTCAATTTACACTTGCAGATCTCTTTGCCTAACAATATTCAGTGGGCATCCTTTTCCTACCACCGCTGCCCCAGCTTTCACAGAAACTGGAGCATCGAGCCTGAGCCTCACTTTTGAAGTCAGCTGCACCGTCACAGTCTTCTTTCCCATTAATTAACTGTGTGCTCACTTGATCTCAATGTGCTCTTTCCTGCCAACTCCTCCGCAAGGCCTTGCTCTCTGCTACTGGTTCTTCATAGAAGCAGATTCTACATAAAATTAAAAACCAAAGCCAATGAGGTTTTAACTTTGTCTGGTGTTTTTTTTTTTTTTTTTCTTTTAAATCTGGAAAAGAGGCTGACCGCATAGCCTGCTTTATGAACTCCACATATGGTGGTGGGAAATGTGGGAGCTACAGAGCTGAGTGTTCTGACGCTAACTTGTGGTCACCTCCCAGCTCTCATGCTGGGTAAAACTTAGAGCTTCTCTGATCCCCAGAATCCCCTTGCAAAAACAAACAAACAAACAAACAAAAACAGTAAAAAAAAAAAAAAAAAGAAAAGAATAATGCCATTTCCACAGGATTGTCTTCATATTTAAATGAGTAAAAGTGTTTGATATTGTTAAACATGACTCTCGGCATGTGAGGCATAATCAATATAATTGAGTGTCTTTATTTCTGTCTGCTGCAACATCTTGGGTAAATGATTGCCTACTTCCTAGCCTCCAATTGTGGCTTTTAAAATGACAATGAATTACTTTTCTAAACTACACAGTTAATAGTGAATGTCTACTGGGAGGAGGCTATCACTTAATTTTCTATTAGGAGCCCTGATTTTTAAAAATAAATCTGTCATTCTTTTCAATTTTCTCCATTAAACGGATATTTATTTAGTTTTCACTATGTTCCATAGATTGTGTCAGGCACTAAGAATCAGAGAAAAGACATATAGCCTTACTTAGGGAACTTCAATCTTGCTTTCAGAAGCAAATAATTTGATCGTGTTCTGAATCTATAGTGAGCCATGTAGGAATGTGATTTATGAAAATCATGCTTGATACATAATGCTTGCTACTGACCCAACTGATGTTTAGGTGGGAATGCTAACAGTATGTTCTTTCTTAATTTACTTTGCCTCACAGGATACATCCCTTTAAGTAACATTTAAGTAAATATTTTACAGAAATTAAGGTGGTTTTAATATCTGAGTAAATGTTCTTCATTTACAGGGGGTTTTTTTGTGTATATTTAATTGTGCAGTCTCCACATTTAGTGAAATGGAACAGAAATGGATCAGAAAGTTGGTAATAAGAAAATAGAAATCCTATACCTGTTTTTACTTAAGAATGATGTTGCTCAGAACACAGCAAGTCCTGAAAATGTTGACTGGACTGAACAGTCTTTCAAAGAAAGTAGAGTCTATTTGTCTTTCTCTCAGAACACATTAAAAAGTATCCTTTCAAACAACTTGAGTCTCATCCAAATAAGCTATGGGGAGACTAAAGCTATTTTACAAGACAAATCAGTAAGTACATATAAACTTTCAAATTTCCAGCCTCAAAGTATCATTAATATCATTAATGCAAAAAACTATTACAATCAATTTTGAAGTAATTTTTCACAATAAATTCACATCTAGCCAAACTGACAGAGGTGTAAAAGTATTAGTCTCTTTCCAATGTAAGTGTCTAATGGAGAAGATTTGTGCCCACTCACTGCTGACCAACACTTGTACCGCCCACGCTCTCCCTCCCTGCCATCATCATCTTCTATTCGGGGCCACAAGTTATGGACCCAAGGGATTGAAAATTGTGAGTTTTTATCATGGTTTAAACATAATTATATGTTGACTTGGAGGTGGTGATAACTCAAGCTATTTTATAGCTTTTAGTTCTTGTAAACATGATAATGACCTAGAATTAGTAAAAATAAGGAACAATGGGTGATAAAACATTTCTAGGAAATAATTAGATTGATTTCTGCTTGAAGCAAGATGTTAGGGTTGACATTTAAATGGCTGGTTTATACCTTTGTTCCTAATTCAGGTTTTAGAAACTGTTTCTGTTCAACTTTTCACATTAAACAAGTTATTATATGCAAAGAAGAATTTCTGTGAGATAGCTCACAGTTCTATTTATCTATAATTCTAAAATCGAGTTTCATGAAATATAAAGAAAAAATTCTCTCCTTATGTATTTTAGGGGTGTATGTATAACTATATGAGTCTATCTATCTATCTATCCATCCATCCGTCTATCAAGCCATCTAGTAGGTTAAACTTAAAATCTTAACTGATAGCATTTTATTCAGTTACAACTATTTTTTTGCTGGAAACATATTATAAACCTTAATAGGCTTTGTGCAGCTTTTGTAATGTATACTGTTTATCTAAATTGTTAAATAATTCTATTCTAAGTAGGTAAAAACTGTTCCTAAGAGAAGCTATTTAAAGATCTCCTCATGGCTGCCAAATAAAGCCACCACTCAAACCCTTCTGATCTTTAATTTTCTCACTTTACAGGGAAACTTGGAGCATCACGTAAGTTACATAGAATGTACGAGCCTTTGATTATTAGTTTCTGTTGTAGGAGATTTTTAGATATCCTTTAAGAGAAATATTTGCTATCTGGCTGTCATCATATACAATACTTCCAAGGGAGGAAATGATCTAGTGTCATTCTGATGTCCTTGAATCACAAGTTCCTTATTTAAAATTAACATATTTACAAAATAATCTGTATAGCTTGCAGGTCAAAACTATGATTGCAAAAACCAAGCAAAATAACAATCCTAAAGTCATTTAAAACATAAAGTTTTTCACATATATGTGTGTGTTTAGTTGTTTTATGTTTCACAATAAATTGATTAAAAAATCACTGACTTTAAAATTTTCTTTAAATTTACATTTGTACAAGCTGGAGTCAAAATCAGTTTCCTATTAGATCTGCCAATTTGCCTCATCTTTACAGGGATTTTCTGATGGTAATTGAAATGCTCTGAAGCCTACAGCTCACCCAATGATAACTTTTGAGCCACTTCCACATTTCTAATTTGAACTAGATACAGTAGGATGACCAAACTATGATAGACTATTCTCTTCTGAATCAGTCAACTTTTAGCACATAGATTTCTTCAAGTGTCACAAATTCTAAAATGGAAGGAACAGGTTTTGAGTGTTGCAATTTCAAATCAGCAAACAGAATTTTATCCATGAACATCTGAATCAAATGATTAAAATGTTTTATAAATGATTGGTACTGGAAAATATTAAGTGTGAAGAAAGGTTCTTATTTATATTGGCAGAATAGCATCACTTTTGCACTAGATCTGTGGTAGCACAAAAATATGGCTATTGTTTTATAATTGTATAGAAATAAAGCCCCACATTATTGATTAGATTGTATCCCATTTCAAAACCTGAGATGTGTTGGAGAGGCACTACCCATTATTTCAGAATATGAATTATTTGTGAAGGGAGGATCTGGCAAAACAAAAGAAATATTAAATTAAGATCCCTAAAGTGTGCCCTAATCCCGTATAACTCCTGTCATTATAAAAAGAGGAAATACAAACATAGAGATAGACATGCACATTGTGAAGAAACAGACACAGTATGATGATAATATATAAGTGAAGGAGAGATAGAGACTTCAAAAAGAACTGATCCTAATTTTAAATGTCAGGTTTCCAGAAATGTGTGATATTTCTCTTTCTCAAGTCACCAGGTTGTGGTAGATTTTTATGGAAGTCCTAAAAAAAACAAAAACTTTTCACAGTTATTGTTCTAAAATTTCTAAGTTAGAAATGTCTAAAAATATATAACATACATATTTTACATAACTTAATATACTAAAATGTTCTTATTCTTAAATATAAATATATTAGAATTATATAGACATATAAATATAAATGCATATGTCGTAGTCGTTCTTAAGTGAAGCCTTTTGGAGTTTCACATTTTTCTCAACACTTTTTGTAGCAATACTTGAAAATATTCACTTTTAGATGAGCCTCTTAAAAAGCAAAATGAGAAGTGTTTGAGGAAAAGTTCAGTGTTCCTGTTTAGTAACATCTAACAGGTTTCCTTATTTATAAAAATATGAAGAATTATTTTATTGACTTGTTTAGAAGATAAATCAATTCTCACAGTTTGTATGATTGCATTCATCTTAAAATGTAGATACATTAATTTTTGGTAGAAATAAATCCAATTGTAGTGCAGTTCTATTTCAAATTCACATAAAAGAAAACTTATATTTTCAGGGAAACACTGGAAATGTTCATGATACATAGAATCACAAGTAGATCCATAGCACAAGAATATGCGGAGTAGTTACAACAAACATCTTGCTGGATATGTGGCCTGCTCCCTTTGTCCAGTACACCTGGACTTCCTTAGTGGGTATTCCCACTCCAAGAAGATGATTGGAATAAACTACCAGACTATATCGATGAGTTACAAAAATGTTCAATGATTCATAGTTTAGCCCACCATTGCAAGATAGCTGAGTTACCTACAAACTATACTCTTAATGGTCCTGGACATAATGGAATTTTTTCTTGCAATGCCCCTGAAGCTTCTTTAAAGAATCTGGTAGATCTCCTATTAAATAAAAGTAAGTGTCCTATCCTGAAAGCCAACAACCATGGATATCAAGATGGGTGTTTTCAGATATGGGATGATTATCTATGGTTAACCCCCACCAAATTACATCTTAGTAGAAAGGTCCCTTGATGTTGGGAACAGAAAAATCATTCCTAGTCTCACTGGCCTAGCTCTACTAAATACTTGGGATACACATTCCCCGAACAGTGTATGCACACAGTAACTTTATAGGTTGAAGATTTGTTTGCAACAAGCTGGTTTAATTGCCCCAAAATTATATAGGAAACCCCCAGTGGCACTCATTGGTCCTGTAGAACCAATCTGGGGCCCTGGCTACACCCTGGATAAGATAAGACATGTTGGGATTTGAAGGTTACAAGGCAGCATTGTCAAAAGTACTGACAGACCACAAACTTGCCCCACCTACGGCATCAGTGCTCTAGAAGTGTGTTTCACTGGTAAGACATTTGGTTTCTATCTTTATGCCTTTCCTTGTGTTAGAAGATGTCATGAAACTCATAAAGGCCTTAACTAACTATACTCAGTGGGCCTTAACCAACACTGTGACTGGTTTCTCTCTCTTAAATGAAGAAATAAAATTAATGAGGCAAGCCGTCCTCCAAAATTGAATGGCATTAGACATTCTAACAGCAGCACAAGTGGGTACTTGTGGATTATAAAAGTTAAATGTGTTGTGCACATTCTTGATCCGTCTGCTAATATCTCAATAACTGTTCAAGACATTGGACGACAGGTTAATAACATGTCAGATTCTGAAATTCTCTGGACCTTCTCCTTATCCTCTGTATGGAAAACTATTACTGGCTGAACTGTTTTGCCTATATTCATAATTATCCTGTTGATTTTATTATTTGGCCCATGAATACTTAAATGATCCTGTGGCCTTATCTCCTCCGGATTTAAAACTGTGCATTTACCCAAGTACAGCTGGCATCTATCCAGGGCCTTTAGATGGACCCTCTGTAGAGTATCTCCAACTGCCAATCACAGCTATGACTCTCTTCAGCTAAAAGTAGCCAGATCGGTCTTCACCCCTTGACCCCTCATAGTGGTTAGGGGTACTTCATCAGAGAGGGGATATTACAGATAGCCAAGTTAGGTCGAAATATTGTAGGCCGTCACACAGGGCTGGGCCCTGGAGTGGTCAATGCAGAAGACAATGGTGGTGGGAGGCTTATTCACAGAAGTGCCAGCGGTGTGAAATTGGTCACACTACCTCACCTCTGAGTGTATTTTTTTTCAGTTATATAATGGATATGTTGAACTGAATAATTTGCTGTTCCTCTTTAGAATATGCATAGCACTTGTCATCTCTGCAGTCAGTGTCATACTTTTCCTTACATTGATAGTGTTTTTGTTTTCTAAATCTAACATGAGCTTTTATGTATTTTAAATTTTAAAATGTGATAACAGTATTTGGGGAGGCAAATATATTCAGGGTTTTTTTGTTTTTGTTTTAGTTTTTGCAAAGCTCCAGTATTACTAGCATTGCTTTAAATGCATACTCTCTGCATTCATTTCCACATCACCTTATGGATTTCTCTTCAGCTACACATGGATTTTTCCAGGAGATGCAATGACCAAAAAACTCATCCTAACTTAGTAGCTAGTTAAACAAAGGATGGCATTAAAATCATAATAAGCATTTGTTTTAGGATGGTAAAGAAACTTTAATAGGTTGTAATAAAAGATATCAAAAGCAAGAGAGGTCTCTTAGATCCAAAATATTGACAGTAGTAAACTAGATTTCTGAATTCTTTTTCATTTCCTAGAGTTCTCATACATTTAAAATGCAGGTCTCCCAGTGTTAATTTTTTGAAAAAAAAATTGAAATGCTAGTATTAAAAAAGAAACTCAACAAATTTAAGACATTGAAAATTATGTAATAGCTGGGCATGGTGGTGCACATTTTTAATCCCAGCATTCAGGAGGCCGAGGCAGGAGGATCATTGTGAGTTCGAGACCAGCCTGGGCTACAAAGTGAGTTCAAGGCTAGCCTGAACTGCATAGTGAGATTCTGTCTCACAAAATAGGACTGGGGATTTAGCTCAGTGCCCTAAGTGCCTGCCTGGCAGGCACAAGGTTGTGAGTTCAATCTCTGGTACCAAAAAAAAGAAAAAAAAATAAATAAAATTATATAATAAACTCTGTAGTGGTGTGATCCTATAATTACAGCACTCTGGGAGGCTGAGGCAGGAAAATCTCAAGTTTGAGCCCAAACTGGAAAACTTCAATGAATTAAGAGAGTCCCTGTCTCCAAATAAAAAGTGAGGATACCTTTGACTCTTTTGTAGGAAAGTGAATTCCTCTTGAGACCATTATATTAAGTGGATTAAATCAGACACATACTTCAACATTGCATGGTTTATCTTAGATGAGAAACCCAAAATATCAATAAATCACAGAGGAAAATAAAAGATAAATTATAGGGAAAAGTGAGATAGATCTTTTGCAAATGGGAAGGAGACTAAGAGGTAGAGGGAGGGGTTAGGGAGGTAAGAGAACCTAAAAGAACTAGGATGTGTTACGCACATGGACTGACCACCCACAATGAATGCAATCGCTATGTGCCACAAACACATACCGATAAATACAAACATTCAAAAATGTTAAATGGAACTCAGGATCAGCATGAATTCTCATAGTATCTAAAAAATGTCAATAGACAAAAATAAAAAGAAAGTTGGAGTTTTAGCTTGGTGCCAAGAGCCTTGGTACAATCCATGTAAGTCCGCATATTTATATTGATTCTGGCTCTATTAGCTAAAAAATTACATTTTGTTACCAGTCAAGACTGTTTTAAAGTACAATGATAAGAAATTGTTTTGTTTGCATTTAAGAACTAAATGAATTCCTGATTTAGTTGTTAATAAATATATCATCAGAGCATATAATGTTTTTAAATTAAGCAACATTAGATTCCTGCCAGGTATCTATGTGTGCAATTATAATCAACTTTTAAATTGTTAAAATTTGTAGTAAAACATTTTAAAATATTTATACCACAAAATTTTATGTTTAATATTGGAAAATAATTCTTCAATATACTTATAAGAAATAGACAAGTGAAAAGCAATAATATAGAAAATAGTTTACTCTGATGAGACAAATCAAGAAGACCAGAGTGGTTCTATTAAAGTGAAGCACACGAGTTAGGTACAGAGATATTACTGGGATTAAAGAATATCATTTCTGTTTGGTTTCCTGTGGGGTGAGAGTAAAGAAAGAGAGATAACAGGAGGAAGGAAAGCAGGCCTTTACTGAGGGCACGGGAGGGCGGCTGAAGAGACGCAGGCACCCTTCAGAAGCTTCAGGAAAAACCAGGGGCGTTTTATTTGAAATTTAACAGGGGCAGAATTAAAGGGGGTAGTGGAATGACGTATTGACAGCTGGTAGGAGGAGCCTTTGCGCACGCTGGAAAAGAGGGAGGTTTGACTTGTCGGTTTGTGAACCCAACACAAGGGGGCGCTGTCCAGAGCCAAAAGGAGCTACTACATGAGGAAAAATCTATTAATTTTCTAATAAGAAAGGGTGCAACGATGCAAAAATATTGAACTTTTATTCATTTTAACAAAGTTTCAAAATACAAGTAAATCTTACAGATTACAAAAGAAATACTCAAAGTCACAATTATAGTTGGTTATTTCCCTGCCTCTTATAATTGATAGAACAGGAGACAAAACCTAAGCAGAAAGTGTAAGAGTTGCCCAACACCATACAGCAGTTTGACCTAACTGGCCAACAATAGAACAATACACATTCTTTTTAACTACAGGTGAAATATTTGCAAGGTGAATCCTATCTGTGTCATAATACAAGGTCAACCAATTTAAAATCAGTCAGTTACAAAAAGTATATATATTTTACCATGTTACAATTTAAAAGGTAAAAATCAATATCATAAGCTATCTGAAAACAATAATTTTAATCTAGAGATAAGGAAGACCACTCCTGTGGTGTCTGTCTCAGGAATGTTAGTTTAACATTCAAAAGGAAATTTAATGAACAATGTTAATAGATTTTTTTTAAAAAAGCATGATCATTTCAACAATCCCAACCAAAACTAATTTACAGAACTCCCCCCAAAATTCTGATTAATAACTCTTAGCAGAATGAGAATAGAAGAAAACTCCGCAGCCTGGTGATATGTAGCTAAAAAAAAAAAAAAAAAACTACAGGTAACATCATGATTAATATTTTCCTCTAAACTCATGTGCATGAAGGTCTGCTCAATATTCAACATTTTTATGGAGAATTTGGACAAGATAATAGGCCAGTGAAAGGAAAAAGAAGAGGAAATGAGATCTAGATCTAGGGGAAGTAAAATTGTATTAGTAGACAACATCATTGTCCATACAGAAAATAAGAAAAAAACAACAAAAAACTCTTATCAGTGCAAATAAATGTTTATTGAAAAGTGATTGTATTTCTATTTCATGGTGACAAATAAAAGTAAAACACCCCATTGGTTAAATTATGAAATAGTGATAAATTTCATCACAAAATTGCATAAGATCTATACATAAAAAACTGGAAAACATCAAAGAGAAATTGAAGATTTCAAGAAATGCATTTTAAAGTGAAATACTTGAAGATAGCAATTTTCTAAAACCTGATCTAGTAATCTAATTCCAATGAAAATTCCAGTTCTTTAAAAATTGGCAGACTTTTCTGAAATTGACTTCAAAATCCAAAAGACTTGAAGTCATTAAAACAATTTTGAAAAGGAAGAAAAACTTTGGAAGGCTAATATTGCATTAATTCCAGAATTAACATACATTTATAGTAATCAATACAGTGTTTTATTGCCTTCAAGGCCTTCAAATAAATGAATGAGGAGAGCAGATTTCATAAATAGACCTACATGCTTATGGTCAATTGATTTTTGGCAATAATTCAAAAGCAATTCAGTTGAGGGTTTTCTAAAAAGGATCTACATCTATTAGATGTCACAATGTTAAAAAAACCTTTGATTTATACCTCACTAAAAATTTTTAGAAAAAATGATACAAGAAAATATTTTTTAATCTAAGCTTTGGCAAAAATTTCTTAGACATGATAACAGAGGTACAATCCATAAAATAGCAAATTGATTTTTGGATTTTATCCGATTAATAGCTTCTCCTTGAAAGACAAGAAAATGGTAAGCCATAGACCAGGTAAACAATTTGCAATATTTGTGATAAAAATCTTGTATTCAAGATATATAAATATCTTTCAAAATTCAAAAACAAATAAAGTAAAAAAATGTTTGAATAGATATTTTCCTGAAGGAGATATACATATGGAAAATAAGTACATAGAAAAATAATTAATATTAAATAAATGCAAACTAAAGCTACAATGAGATAACAGTACACACCTACTAAATGATTAACATTAAAAAAATAGTGTTAAAGGTATGGAGTGAAACTAGAATGTTCATAAGCCGCTACTGGAAAAGTAAAATGGTGCACCTTTTGCAATTTTTTGAAAAGTTAAGTTTACCCATGCTATGCAATGCCATTTTATGCATATTTATTAAAGAAAAAAGCTGCACCAAAATGCTTACACAGATCATTACAGCACCTTTGTGTGTACCTCACCAAATTAAAAACAATACAAATGTCCATCGACAGATTGTGTCTCTTGGTTACTTTTCTCTCATTGCTGGGGCAAAATACCCAACATCTCAAATGAAGGAAGGAAAGGTTTATTTAGCTTACAGTTTGTGGATGTTTCAGTGCATAATCAACTGGCTCCAAGGCGGGGTGGTAGGACACTGGGGCAACACTTTAAGGCAGCAGCCAGAGCAAAAGGCATGCAGTGGGGGCCAGAGCAAGCCTCTTCCCCTCCCTTGTATTACACACAGGCCATCCTTCCTTTCAGGGTGGGTGTAGCACTCACAAGATCTCCTTGCCCTCCTCTTGTACAGAATAAGAACGTTTATAAAGTAAGAACTCTTGCTTCCTGCTGTGTCCCTTAAGCTTTCAAACTGTTCAGATTGACACAATCTAACAACCATAACAGTGTATTAAAAAATTGTGACTTATACAATGGAAGACTATTCAGCAATAAAAAGGTGTAAAACTTTCATACACATAACAGTATGATATGAAGTCATCATGAATGTACCACAAAAACAGTGCGTGTTGTGTAAGTGCATTTCCATACAACTCTTGAGAATTAGTAAGCAACTGGAATAAAATATGTCAGTGATTGTATGAGTATATACATTGGTGAGTGACAAAAGGAGGACTTCTAAAAGAGGCATAACGAAGCCTTGAGTGTGAGAATGTTTTCATTTCCTTGACTGTGCTAATAAATTTTTGACTACATGTTGATGTAGTCATATACATTTTTACAGTTTGAATCCCTTTGATATATGGCACATACCTTGCTGGCAGCAGTTCCTTCACAAGTGGCTAGTCAACCAAAATTATTCCAGGTCCTTCATACCTCCAACGAAGAATTGCACAAGACAAGCCAAAAACAGTGCCAAAAGTTTATTTGAAAAGAGCAAGACGAACGGGTATGGGAGACACTACTTCTGCAGAGCAAACTTGGGCAAAAGATGGGAAAAGCTAAAATAAAAGTTTGCATGCATTTGGGAAACACAACACAGGCTATCGTGGGAACTCACAACAGAAGCTCCCTGGTGACCTCTGGTCTTGTTCTGTGTCTTACACAGAGAAGTTCTGCAGAGGGGGTCCTGGTGTTGCCCTGGGATCCTGTAATTGCAGGACCCACTGCTCATTTCCCCAGATGGCTTTGCTATGTCTTATCCTCTATATCACCTGCACTTGGGGGCCTGAGACAGAAGCATTGCCAAGAATTCGAGGCTGGCCTGGCTGTATAGTGAATATCTGGGCTACGTAGAGAGTACAAGGCTAGTCTGAAGTGAGACAGTGTGACTGTGTTTGAATGACAGCAAAATTATATCTCATAAAAGCTCTTTGAAAACTAAAGTACTGTGTATACTGTGTATACCATTATCTGCATAGCTACATTACCTCTCATATCAGTGCAAGTATGCCTCAGAATAACTCCACAGATGCTTGTTTTATGGTAGGATGGAATATAAATATTCTTTAGACATTGCAGTTTAAGTTCCTAACTATAAGCTTGAAAACTAGGTGTGGTATTTATTTATTTTTATTTTGAAGAGAATAAAACTGAAAGAAATAAAATAGAATAGAATCAATCAAAACAAAGCAATGAACATGATACAAGACTTCAAAACAAGATAAAAGGAAATCAATAATGGTTCTCATAATGCCTATTGTTATCTTCAAAATAACTGCCCATACCATCAGGCATAATGAAATCAAGCAAAACAGAACAAAATAAAACCAATCAAAACAAAACAATGAAAGCAGTACAGGACTTAAAAACAAGACAACAGGAATACAACAGTGGCTAACATAATGCATCTTGTAATCTTCAAAGTAGCCCTTTATACCATCAGACATAATCAAACAAAAGGAAATAGAATAAAATCAATCAAAAGAAAACAAAGCAATACAGGGGTTTGAAACAATATAACAGGAAATCAATAATGGCTTAAGTGTGGTGTTTATTTAAATAAAATTTCTAGATCCAACCAAGATGTTTTGATTCAGAATTAATTCCTATTTTTAACTACCATGCCACATGAGCCTTCTAAACACTTAAGTTTAATAACCTTTAACCTAGGGGAAATAACAGATAAGGTCTTAATATAGTTCCAAAAGTTTTCCAGAGTGATTATATTTCTCACTGAAATAAATGTTTATATATACACCCGATTTGGAATATAAGAATAAATATTCATGAAAATGAAAGTCTGTTTTGTTTAGCTTTCCTTTGCTAGGAACATTTTAGACCACAGTGTAGAGGTTTCAGGCTATGATTAGCTGGCTTCAGGCTGGAACATCATGGCAGAAGGGCATCATGGAGAAAAGCTGTACATCTGAGGGAATCCCAAGAAGCAGAGGGAGGGGAGAAACCAGAGAGGAAGGACCGACCAAGCACCAGATATAGGCCCTGGGCTCATGCCCCAGGACACTCCCAGACACATTCAGGAAGAGTGTTTTATTAATTTAAGTACTTCCCAAGCCAAGAAAATTATCAGTTAAGACTAACAATCACAAGTTCCCTAATTAAGATGTTTGTAAATAAAGGAACCATCCCATCTTAGCTTATAGAAACAAGTATAATGTATATCTCGGAAAAAAAAAAAAACAAAAAACGGGATCCTACATTAACAGATGCATGAATGGGTAATTAAAAGGCAAATATTATTCCATAGATAGTATCATTAATTTTTATTAATGGATATTAAAATTCAATATAAACAAAAGCCCTATTTAAAAAAATTCTTGAGTACTTAATTCTTTATACTGTGCATTCCTATTCTGTCACCCAATAGAATTGATGGTGAAATGTTTACCTTTTGAAATTGAATCAGATAAACTTGGTCAAATTTATTTGAAAAATTTATAACTTCTGGAATTA
>RJWM01039604.1:0-16021 GCA_004363535.1 Dasyprocta punctata
CGGGCCCTGGGTTCAGTCCCGATGTGGAAAAAAATGGGGGAGTTTGGAGTGGACACCATGTCCATGGTGGGTACCACTTTGTGCTGTGTGTCTTGGAGGCCGAAGGCAGGGCTGGCAAACCTCAAGGTTGCACTTCTCACAGTGCTTAGTGTTGTCCGCCTTCGTCTTCATCTTCACCCCTGGGCGCTGCTCTTCAGTGCTTTCCTAGCAGGCAGACAACTGGATTCGGATCACAGCTGCTCCTGTCACGGAGATGGGCTATGCAAAGTTGCACCTCCTTTCTGAGTTTGAATTTCTCATTTAAGATGTAGCTTCATGATCTGCGAGCATCTGTTCTGAGCGTCTTCATAAGTTATGTAAAGTGGAGGAAGCACAAAGGGCCCTTTGCCCAGCCGTCTCCCTCTCTGGCGGTTTGGTGTCCCCAGGGGTTGGGAGGCAGCGGCTCAAACTCCCACCAGTGTGTGAGCGGCCACAGAGCCCTGCAGTGCCCAGGGCCAGGCACCTCTAAAGGATGTGAGGTTGAAGGATTGATACCTAGGAGATTCAGGCAGCTTTACAAAGCCAAGTCAAACATTCAGGCTGTTTGGAGAAGATAAATTTTGAGCAGCAAGCTTATATTGTGCATGGCTAACTCTTTCCCTCCTTTCTCCCTTCCTCCCTTCTTCCTTCCCTTCCCTTTGATAAAGGGGAAAGAAACTCCCAACCTACTAGATGTCCCCTATGAGTTCGTGTTCTCTAAAATCAAAGAATGAATTTTAGGAACAACGGAGGTTAAAAGCAGAATATATTTATTGAGAGAAATAAAACTTTTGTCCCAGAGACAGAAGGGGTCCCTAGTGGGTTGCCAAAGATTGTCCTTTGCAGGGACTTTTATAGAATAAAACTGATACAGGGGAACGAAACTCCTGACCTACTATATGTCCTGTATGAGTTCGTGTTCTCTAAAATCGAAAAATGAATTTTAGGAACAATGGAGGTTAAGAACAGAAATATTTATTGAGAGAAAGAAAGCTTCTGTCAGAGGAGAGACAGAAGGGGTCCCGAGTGGGTTGCCAAAGATTCTGTCTTTTCTAGTGACTTTTATAGAGTAAAACCATGATGGGGAAAACTGGGAACTCACAAGGCAGATGGGTTTGAGGTGGGACAGAATTGTGGTCAACCAATTAAATTAATTGTTTAGGTCAAATTGACCAAATCAAGGACAAAAGGGGAAGCAAGTCACGTAGTAAGCGAGCATTCTTATGGATCAGTGACTTTCTGTGGGGGACTGGGATGGTAATTCCTGGCTTCTCAAGATGATCCATCCCAAATCCCTAATGTCTATACTTAGGGTGTGGTTGCATTTGTTTTGCCTTCTGTCTTGAGATCTGGCCCACAGCAAGAGGTGTGTGTCTCTTCCAAGGTCACAAGACATCTGGTCCTCTGTGCCGGTTCCTTTGAGGGCCTATCCCTGTCTGACTGCCTATAATATTTCTAACTAACTCAGTTGGCCTGTAACAAAACCATGAGATGAGGCAGGTAAGTCTAAGGTGGGGAAAACAGCGGAACTCTCAAGGTGGGCCTAAGGTTGGACAGAACTATGGTCAAATAATAAGATTAATTGCTCAGGTAAAATTGACTAAATCAGGGACAAACGGGGAAGCGAGTCATGTAGTAAAGGAGCATGCATACAGAGCAGTGACTCTTCCCAAAGGGGGTTGGGATGGTGACTCCTGGCTTCCTCAGAGTGACAGAGACCTATTTAAAATATCAGTCTTTAGGATGTGGGTGTATTTGTTTGATCTTCTGTCTTGAGCCCTGGCCCGCAGGGGAGGTGTCTGTCTCCTCGACAGTTGTAAGACATTTCATCTTCTGCACTGGTTCCTTATGAGGGCCCAGCCCTGTCTGATGCCTGTAATATTTCTATCTAACTCAGCTGCCTGTAACAATTTTTTAAAGTATTCTTCACCCCTGACAGCTCACTACCCTCACCTGACATTTCTCCATTTTGCTGGGAGGTGACTTGTGCATCCCTTCAGGGAGCACCAGATAGCGAGGTGTCCTGGCCAGGGGTTCCTCTCCAGAGGTGCTCTTAGGTGCTCCCAGCTCCCTGCTGGAGTTTGGATTAGAAGCTTTCCTTCAGTTGAAGGTGACTCTTCTGTCTGATGCCAGGAGCCTGAAGCCTATTGAAGAATCCACGCAGCACCCAAGGTAACTGGCCCCATCCTGCCCCACCTTTGTCCTAAGGCCAGGTGTTTGCTAGAGGGAGAGTCCAGAGAACCTTGAGAACTATTTACATTTTAAACAAAAGAGCTGAACTCTGTATCCAGTTTTTTTTTCCCTAGATTGTTTACCTTTAATGCTTCTTAATAAAGAAAACACTGTACACTTCAGTAGTGAATTAAATCTTTGTGTTAACCTAGGTATTTAAGAGTCATTAATTAAAAAATCCCAAGATTTAAGAGATTCACATTTGAGCTATATAATCGAAGCCTAAAAAGAAGTCATTATTTACTCTTTCTCTCTGTTTACCTTGTATCCCATGTATGCATGTGTTGCTGTAATGAATAATGTAAAATGCATTATTTCTTGAAGCATCTTGGTAAGAAGTTTTCATACCTGTGACCTAAAGTGAAGCGTCAAAACATTATTACAGTTACATTCCTTTGTTAATGCATGAAGACATTTTTAAAAGTTAATGTTTGCTATACTCCCTTTGTGGTTCAGGCATTCAGCTGAGAACATTCTGATTGTAAGAAACAAATTATTAGTGTATATTAATTGTACAGGGTAGTGGGTTTCGTTGGCAGTTGACACATACATCTAACATGCTTTGCCTTATTTCACTCCTCACCGTCCCCTCCCTTTTTCTCCCTACCTCTTCCTCATTTCTAACTTGATTTTCATAACCTTGTATGATACAGGGGAATAAAACTGCCAGCGTACTAGAGGTCTGGTATGAGTTCATGTTCTCTAAAATCGAAGAATGAATTTCAGGAACAATGGAGGTTAAGGGCAGAATATATTTATTGAGAGAAAGAAAGCTTCTGTCTAAGAGAGAGATAGAAGGGGTCCCAAGTGGATTGCCAAGGACCCTGTGTTTTCTAAGGACTTTTATAGAGCAGAACCACAAAGTGAGGCAGGTCTAAGGTGGGGAAAACGTGGGAAGGTGGGCATGAGGTGGGACAGAACTGTCGCCAACCAGTGAGATTAATTGCTCAGGTAAAATTGATTTAAATCAGAGACAAATAAGGAAGTGAGTCACACAGCAAGTGGGCGTGCTTAAAGAGCAGTGACTCCTCCTGTAGGGGGTTGGGATAGTTACACTTGGCTTCCTCAGGCTGATAGAGACGTATTTAGAATATCAATCATTAGGATGTGGGTGCATTTGTTTGATCTTTTGTCTTGATCCCTGGCCCACAGCAGGAGGTGTCTGTCTCCCCCACAGTTGCGAGGTGTCTGGTCTTGGAGGACCTAGCCCTGTCTGATTGTCTGTAATACTTCTGTCTAACACGTAGGTTAGACACTTTCTTTTCTGCTATTGATGACCAAATTGAGTGCTCAACAGTGAAGTATCTTTCTTGAGGAGATCCTGATGGTAACAGTCAGAGATTAGATTTGTCCTCAGTTTTAGCTGAGTTTGTAAAGAACTAAAAAGGGAGGTAAAGAAAAAAAAAAGAGAGAGGAGAGAGGGCCTAGGGGAGCATTCTTTGGGAAGCTAAAAGAGCCCCAGGCAAAGTGAATTCCAGGCTTGGATGCTTTGGGAAGGGAGCAGCAGAGGAGGGAGGCAGCCCCTGGCCCTCAGTAGCCGGGATGCCACAGCAAAGTCACAGCCATGTCACAGCATGCAGGGAGGAAGTCTGAAAACGCAGACGGATTTTCCCAAAAAAAGGTTTCCCGAGTTTCTCCGCTTCAGGCCTCCTACTGATATAGGAAAAATGATCCCAGACCTCCAAATGATGTGGGGGAATGAAACTCCCAACCTACTATACGTCCGGCGCGAGTTCATGTTCTCTAAAAATCAAAGAATGAATTTTAGGAACAATGGGGGGTAAGAGCAGAATATATTTATTGAGAGAAAGAAAGCTGCTGTCTGAGGGACAGAAGGGGGCCCGAGTGGGTTGCTGAAGACTGTCATTTTTAGGGACTTTTATAGAGTAAAACCGTGAGGTTAGACGGGTCCAAGGCGGGGGAAATGGGAACCTGCAAGGTGGGCATAAGGTGGGACATAACTATGGTCAATCAATAAGACTAATTGCTCAGATGGAATTGATTAAATCAAGGACAAATGGGGAAGCGAGTCACGTAGTAAGCGGGGATGCTTAAGGACAATGACTCTTTCTGTAGAGGGGTGGGATGCTGGCTCCTGACTTCCTCAGGGTGATATAGAACTATTTAGAATATCAATCCTTAGGATGTGGTTGTATTTGTGCTGCGTTTTGTCTTGAGATCTGGCCCACAGCAGGAGGTGCCTGTCTCCTCAGAGGTTACAAGGTATCTGAACTTCTGCACTGGCTCTTTCAAGGACCTAGCCGTGTCTGACTGCCTATAATATTTCTGTCTGACTCAGTTGCCTGTAACACTATGAGACCGCAGTGTGATGGAGCCAGGCCGGGTGATGAGGTTAGGAGCACAGGGTAGGTTGTGTGGACCAGCAGACAAAGGAGAGAGACCCGTTTGTAGGAGAATACAACAGAGAAGCCACCCGCTTACGGTGACAACGGCAGCCTCAAAGGCGATGGCTTCCAAGAGGGGAAAACGTAAACTTGGCTCTTCGTGTTGGTATTTATTAATGTGATTTTGTGCCTATAGTTTTTCTTTATTGAAATCTGTTTAATTTCTCACACATGATCATAACAACCTAGGCTCCTTTTAGATGTTACTGAAATTGGTAAAGATTCTAGGAGGTCCTTGAACCAACTGGAAATTATATACAGGATTTATGGAATAATGTGTATTTTTCTAGGCTTCAGGCTCCAGTACTTTCTACATTTTCAAGACATTTAAGAGGCAGCCGGGCTTGGTGGCACATCCCTTGTAATCTCAGCACTTGGGAGGCTGAGGCAGTAGAATTCAACACCAGCCTGGGTTACAAGTGAACTCAAGGCCAACCTGAACTACACAGAGACCCTGTCCTAATGTCTTACATTCTTCTGCTCTGAATTTTCCACCAAAACCATTTTCAGGGATTTATTTTTATGCTTGCAGCACGATTACTAAACATTGTTAGAAGGCTTAAAACATCTGCAGGTGCTTTCGTGACCTTTCCAACCAGTTTGAAATGTTCAGCTTACTACATACTATTCAACAATAAGAATATAAGACTCTCTTCGGTTGTGACATAAAAATCTCAGCGCCTTTCTCTTACTCTTATCCTAACACCCAGATGTGGGGTTCTTTAACTGCAGTTCTCAGTTTCTGATTGTGAGGAGGATCTTTGGGGCCTTTGCCTGTGCTTGGGCGTTGCAGAGGAGAAGAGAAAGGGGGAGGGGCACGGGGCGGGGATAGAGAGGCTGCAGCCGGAGTGAGAACAGAGGGAGGGTCCTGCCTCAGTCTGAGGACCCATGCCGAAAGAGGCGAGGCAGCCTCGCCTCTTTCGGCTAACCCCTAGGATTCTCCGCAGCGTCCCCTGGCAGCCCTGACGGGTGACAGACAGCCTGGTTCTGGTTCCCCTCTGTCAATTCTCCCTTATCTCAGGACAAGGGAGAGACCAGAAGGCTCCAGCTGCGGGACAGTTAGTGGGTGCTTCCCGTGTGCGCTCGGCATTCAGCCATCTGCCGTCTTGGGGTGCTTCTGATCAGTGCAGGGCTGGGCTGAGTCTTCCAGTCGCTGTTCTCGGTGCCCCTGCGCTTCCTGATCCTCAGGACGAGAACTGCAGCCCCCTCTTTCTTCCTGTTTGTCCTGTTGCAGCAGGGCCACCCCTAGTTCCTCAGCTAGGGCTGAGGGGGTGCAACCAGTGACCTCAGGAGAGGTGACCCCGCCCTTCCTCTGACGGTGCACTCTGTGTCTGCTCCTGCCTGCTTCTTTGGGCCCCTGACCCTCTACCTAACCAGCCCATTTCCCCCTCATTTGCACCCCCACTTTATCGCAAATTCTGTGGCCTTGGTGTCATGCTTTGTTCTTGTGAAAGACTCATAGATCCGTGGGTCATTCCAGGGTGGGTGTTTGCCCACACAAGCACTCTGTGACTCTTTCACAGTTTCATAACTTAGATTGCAGTCCTGCTAGAAATGTCTGAGTTGTGATTCAAACCCCGCCCCACCCCTGTAGTGCCAATAAAATCTTTGGCTAGCCAGGGACAGCTCTTAGTCTCATTTATGTCTTCCTTCGGTTTGTCACAGGGACTGTGTACAATTGGATCTGATGGCTGTGCCTCTAAAGGCCACTCGCAAATTCCTTCTTTCTATTGAGCCAGGTGTGGCCGAGGCAGGAAGATCGCCATGAGTTCTCCAGGCTAAAGCCCCCAAAGAAGTCCATCATGATCGTTTCTGGGGCACCAGACATTTCTAGCAGGACTGGGCTACATAGTGGGTTACAGTTCAAGTCCAGCCTGAATTGCAGAGCAAGACTGTCCCAAAAAACAAACAACCAAATAAAAAAGAAAAAAAAAACTCTTTATTTCTATTGTGCTTATAATCCATTTTCATTGACATTTAGATGAGCACAGGATTTTATAAAGCCTTTTGATTTACAGTTTTTCCCCTTACTCATACTAACTAGATTGTTGTGTTAAAAGATCCATAATGCTTGGGAAAGAGTATTTATAAAAAGTTTAGGAAATGCAGACATCACTAGGAATGATCATTTTTGAAAGACCTCAGGAATGTTCTTCAAACATGAGAAATGCTGAAGCGAATGTGTCCCCACTTGTGATCATTTATGACAGATAGATACATTCTTTATTTACCTTTCATTGTAAGTTATATTTGCAGCCAAAGAGTTGGAACGTTTTTGGTGATTGCTACCCTGTAGGGCTTTCTGAATGGAAGGAGTCCACTAATGCTGTCTCCTAAGTGTGTGACTGTGATTCTTAACCTTTTTTGAGACTTGTCCTTACGAAAAGTGGGGAGGCTTCTCCCTTCACCTCATGTTTACTGTGCAGGTCACATGATGTACTGAAAGTCCATTAAAGCAAAATGCATGAATCAGGTTTAATACGGTATTAAGATTCCTCCATGGAGTTCTCAGCAAGTTGTGCTCAGCATCCACAACTGCACCATCAGAAATCTGCTCTGAGCGATCAGCTCTGTAGCAGCGAGTAACTGGTAAGAATAGTGTTCCAATGAGAGAGAGAAGCAAAGTGTTTTGTATAATAACAGACTGGGGTGGTACATTACCAGACCACTTGTTGTTTAAATCTCATTGCCTCTTATTTTGGAAAAAGTATCAATAGTAAAATACATTATTTCTGTGTTACACAGAGTTAGGCAGAAAGCATAGACAGTTCTATAAACCTTGGGATTTTAGTTTCTTTTAGATTCCATGTGTCTTCTCAAGACTTCGTTCTGGGAAAAATCAAAGCTGGAAACAAACAGAAAGGAAGCCAGCCTGCCTGTTCGCTGACCTCCCAGGCTGGTTTTGGGGAAAGGCGTGTGTGAATGCATGTAGTCAGAATGAGTGCTGTTTAGTGCCATGTTGTGGAGACACTGATTAACATTAACACACATCAAGCCATATCAAACTTTCACTTTGCCCCCCCACCCCCCAAACTCTGAAGGTTCTAGAAAACATTTCACAAAGAGATTTCTATGGGGAGACTGATTTTTCTTGGGCAAGTCTGGTCCTGACACCAACTGAATAAAGGAAGGATTAGTACCTGGACATTTAATACCTCCTGGCATTTAAAAATCAAAGAATTAATCTGAAGGGAGAGGGTGGAGGAGGGGAGGGTGTCGCTTGATTGCCAAGGTCGGTTTTCCAAATGTTAGATGCTTTGGGGTCTTTTTTATGGCGTAAAGAAATATCTTTCCTGAAATACTTTGAAACATGCAGTCCTCACAGTCTAGCCTTTATTTTCGTGCCTTTGTTAGGTGTATAGTTTATGGTTCTGGAGATACATTTCTCCCCCGGGAATGATGTGAACAGTTTTATAAGAGTACAGGGTGATAAATGGAGACTGACACTGAGCTCCAGAGTCTGGGTGATAACTGGGAGTTCGGGGACCAGGGAGGGGGGATTCTGTACCTGATGGACATAGCTGTCCGGGTCTGTTACTTACTCTGGTGATTGTGTTGTGTGGTGATTGTGTTATAATAATACATATCACCAGGATATGTATTACTATAATTTGCAGATATATACTGTTGATTGAATTGTATCAATGGAAATGTTCGTTCCCTGATGTTTATTTTTTTAGCATCCTTCAAATGAGCCCCAGAGCATTAATAATTCGAATATTCACACGTGGCCACAGAAAACCTGTTTCCTTCTACAGAGAGGGAATTCTGGGGCTTGGAGGAGTGTGGTAGTCCTTGGCTCTGAAAGATATGAGTTGTGTATTGGAACTGGTTTTAACTGGTGTTGGGGTGACTGATGTTATTGAATCAAGACCAGATTCTATTTCAGCGAATTAACTAAGTGCTTAATGAGATGAGATGAGAGCTGAGCAGTTTTATTTAGGACTCGAGGAACGTGAGTGAATAAACCGTAACAATATCCTGATTGGGAAAGGCATTCTGATTTCCCAGAAGTCTTCTTGTAGTTATATTTGATTTGATATCTTATTTTTATTTTATTTTACTCTATTTTATTGAGACAGGGTCTTCCTGTGTAGTCAACCTGAACTGGAACTGACTAGGTAGTCCAGTCTGACCTCAAAATACTCCTGCCTCAGCCTGCTGAGTGCTGGAAATACAGGCATGGGAAACCACGTCTGCCTTGTATCGATCAAGCTTTAATATATTTGTAGATTTATATATATTTGCAACTATATGAAGGTGGCTGTTAGTGTTTGGTTTTCTTTTCAGACAGGTCCCTGACAATGACGGGCAACTAACTGTCTGAGGTATAATCTACCTGGTGCCTCTAAATCCCATTTCCCTTTAACAGTCAGAACCTGTTAGGTAATTCATATTATTCCTACAGTTATCAGTACTCTGTTGAGTTGGTATTTTCTAGTGGTTCTGCCCTTGGGAGAGTAGGCTGGTATTTAAAAGTGCAGACTTGTTAAGAGCATGACTTTGGAACCTCTACCAGTGCAGGTCCTACCCAGGGCATTGTGCACTTCAGAAAACGTGTCCCTTCCGAACTGGGCCACCAGGAAGCCGTGCTGGGGTGGGACTGAGCACCACCCATCACTCTAGCCCTGGTCCCTTTGGTGTGGAATAGCTCCATCCCTGGGAAACCCACTTCTTACTTCCAAACTGGTGTGACTTGGGACAAGTTGAGTCTCTGAGTCTCCGTCCTCTCATCTGTAAAATGAGAATAAAAGATACACCTGCATATTGGGGTTATTTACATTGTCAGTGTATAGGGTTTAGGACAACACCCAAAACTACCCAGAGCTCGGTAAGTCAGGACTGTTACCCTGAAGATTTGGGGGGCTGCAACCTATGTCACTTAGCTCTGGTCATGTTCGGTGCAGTTTGCTCTACTCCAGGGGAATCCTTACTAGACTCAGCCATAAGACCCAGTGCTCCAGTTAGGAAACATTTGTCCCTTATGGTACAGTGGTAAGGAGTTTGGTCTCCTGCCTTGGAGACCAAACTTCACTACCTCCAGTTTCTCACATAGGTATCAACCTAGAGGAACCTGCTCCTCAGGATTTTCATGCAGATTGAATGAGCAGTGGATCTGAAAGCAGCAGCGAAGGACTCTGCGAATACTGGGCGTTGTTCCGCGCACTTGTGTTTTGTTTTTACTGTGGAATCGCAGACGATTTTAGCTCAAGTGTTCATTCTACAAGACAGACACCAGCTTGCGGAACAGTTGCCTTTTTGTGAATCATTTTGATGGTTTCAGAAACTACTTCTTTTTTGTTTTTTGAAAGCCAGTAGTCAAACAATTTCTGTATCGTTAGCAGTGAGATTCCACGTAATAATGACTAATTCTTATAACATAGGTAATAAGAGTGGAATGCTTAATGAGAGTCCAGCACGTGCCTTACACATGCGTGCTCATTTTACAGAGCCCCAGTGTGAAACGCGCACCACTACCCCTGTGTGCAGAGGACGGGGCCGCGCCTCTGCTACTCAGCCCGCAGGCGCAGACTGTGGTACACAAGCCCAGGCAGTTTGCCCGGCACCCACCTGCTTGAACACTGCAGCCTTAACTCCCATTCCCCTTGCATTTCTGGAACTTCAAAAACAGTGTAAGTGGCCCCATGTCTGAGTAAGCATGTGGCTGATCATCTTTGGAGACAGGACAGGCACCATTTAACTTGTGCTCATCAGTGACAACCAAGTACTGTCTGATCGATTGCTTGGAGTAGCAGCTCCCAGCGTATTCAGGGTGGATGGTGGTGTTTCCGGTAGGATCCAGGTCTGTTTGCACTGTTGCTTCCCCATTTTGGTGTGGAAAGTATCCATCATTCAAATCTATTCCCTGTGGTGGGTGTCCAGCTCTGTGCCAGTTTTGTGCATCAGTGGTTTCAGGGTGTGCACACAGGTAGGTGGCCTTTTTTTGCTTTGTTTTGTTTTGTTTTTTTAGCTAGACATTACCATCAGACTTTAGGTTGTCCTGCAAAGTTTTGTGTGATACCTGGTTTCCCCTGGTTCCAACCCCTGAAAGTTGAGAGCCTTTTCCCGATCAAATGCCTTTGGTCTCAGAGTTGCCAACTCAACCCATCAAGCTGTAGGAAAGGCATCGATTGTCAGATGGATAGATGAGGAGGAGCCACTCCTTATTTATGGTCCTGGGCAGGCTTACTAATTATGTCATGGGCCAAACTCTCAGAAAAAGCCTGTCAGTGCCTGGAGGCAGAGTAGGACTCAAGCGTTCAAGCTGTATGAAATGATGAGAGAAGTTTTTGTAGTTTGGACCTTAAAATGTCCCCCAAAGGCCCATATATTGAGGGCTTGGTCATCAGCCTGTGGTATTATTGGAGGTGGTGAGACCTTGAAGATTTGGGGCCTAGTGGGAGGAAGTTAAGTCACTGGGTCTGTGTCTTGAAGAGGCTACTGGAATCCTGGCCTCTTCCTCTCTCTCTTTGCTTCCTGGCAGTCATGAAGTGCACAGTTCCATCTGCTGCATGTTCCCTACCATGATGTTCTGCCTTGCCACAGACCCAAAGTGCCAGGGCTGTTGTGGCGTGGATCTGGAAGTCTTGCAGAACTCTTATGTGCTCAGAGACAGAGCTTTTGCAGGGTGATTGGGTCATGGGGTGCTGTACTCATCACTGGTTTCAACCACCTGCCTGTTAGGAGGTGGCACCTGGTCCCTGGCTCCTCCCTTTGTCTGCTGCTTCCTGGCTGCCGCAGCAGGAGCAACTTTCCTCTGTGGCAGGTCCTTTTACTGTGCCTTTTCTGCATTCGAGCCCGCCGGCCATAGGCTGAAACATGGGAAGCTGCGGGCCACAATCAAATCTCTTCTCCTTTAAGTTGTGTGTGTGGGATATTGTGAACCAGCAGCAAGGAAAGTAACTGAACCTAGGGCCAAGTGGCCATGTACTGAAACCCCTACAGCTGTGAGCCGAAGTAAACCTTTCTTCCTTATGAGTTGATTGTCTCAGTATCACAGTGATGCAAAACTGCCTAAGACATGGGTAAATTTGGGGTTTTTTTTTGTTTTGTTTTTTGTTCATTTGGTTTTTTTCTGCCTAATAGCCAGGAATCTGTGTAGGGGGAAAAGGTAATCAGTGCCTCTTGCTAATACTTGAAGATTTTTTTTTCCCAGAGACCACAACAAAACATCTGAGTAAACTGATAGTCATATTTCTTTAAAACAGAGTGCTTGTTTGGATCTGAGTGAAATCACTGCTCGGGGGGATTTTTGACAAAGGCATATAGTAAGGGAGAAAAACCCTGTTCCATCGTTATGTTTTATTGTTTTGAAAACTGAGAGGAAGAAGAGTTCAGCTTTTCTTCTGTGGGGCTACAGGTACCCTGGCGTCTATATTGAACTCTTTGTTATTTATGGACAGAATTTGAATTTTGGGAATGTGATTTCATGCAGTCCCATTTTTGTGTAACCAAGATCTTCCAGCATTAGTTAAGACTCATTAATACTGTGTGCATTTCTTCACACCATGCATATTTTTAATGTGGAAGTTAAAGTAGCTAGTGTACCTTTTCACTTGCATTCTGTTTATGAGAGTTTTGCATTCTGAAATCCAGTGAGGTGGTTTTATTCTGTTGTTTTGTGAAACAGATGTCAATAGAGATGATATCCGATTAATGGCAGTTGCATAGCTGTGGCAGATGAGGACTGCATAACAGGGAGAAAACATAAACAGAGGAAGGCGTAAGAATTAAGAATAGGAAGGGTAACAAAACACTGCCAGAAGGATCTTGTTTGAGCCCCAGAATAGCACTGAAAATGTATTTGCATTCCATGTGCCTAACTTGTCTTCACAGGGTGTAGGCTTCTACCTCTTCTAAAGTGGCTAACTGAAATTAATTGAAAGCTGTATGTTGGCACTGTTGTTTCTTCCATTTAAAGTTTAAAAAAATTCTCACTGCAACTCAAATACTGGTTAAATTTGAGAGTTCTGTTTCTTTTGCCCTTGTATTGGATTCAGCCAACATTCCTGAGTCATGTTGAGAATGTATCAAAAGAGTGTATGGGAAGTATGTAGCCAGTGACCTTTACAATCACTGTGCACTTTGCATTTGGTGGGACTGTGTTTACCAAGATTGCATGATTGGCTTCAAGCCAATGGGACCTACTTATTTTAGATTTAGCCTTGGCAATAGGCCACATATAGAATAACTCCCTGTACTGCACCTGCAGATGCTTTAAAATAAATGTGCATGGAAACTTGACTCATTTTTCTGGAGACTAGTGTTTCTAAAGCACATCTGTGGAGAAAGATTTTAATCAGACAAAGGTAGCCCTGCTCCAGCACGATTAAACAGAGATATCAGAGGTACCAAAGAGAGGCCAACTCAGCGCTGAGGTGGAATCTACCAGCACGCAGTACTTTAATAGGCTCTCATTTTGCGTTTTTTAGTCTGGATAATTCATCCCTCATCCATTCACTTATTCATCCGTCAAATAGCTATTTGATGCTTATTTTGGGTGCAAAAATACATGCTTCTTCCCTATGCTTGAGAGACTCAATTCAGCAAGAATCAGCACAGATGTGAAAACTAAAATCATTTCTTGGGCTTTGTTGAGACTTAATGAGAGAGGTTTTGAAATGCATATTGATATGGCTGTGCCCTGTTGTGAGTTCTGAATGGGGATTAGATCATCTTAGGTCGTCCACACTGCCTTCCTAGGTTGTAGGGGGCTTGAGGCTCTGTGCTGGGGTGGGGTTTGAGAGGATGGAGTGGGCGCAAGAGTGGGACCTAGGTTGCTGCCCCAGCTGTAGGTGCTGATGCAGTGGAAGAAATCAAAGTTGGAAGGCGCCAAAGGGTCTGATCCCTTGGCAGCATGAAAATCATAGCAGAGTCTGCTGGGGGGTCAGTGAATAGCGGCACCCACTGCTTTCAAGCTAATTACAGCAGGCTGGGTTTTAACCAATTACAACTGTGTTTTGCATGCTACTGTGTTACTTGAAAATAAGACCTGACTGGAAAATAATCCCTAGCATGACCTTTTAGAAGTCACATCCCCTGAAAATAGGCCCTATTGTGTTTTTTGGAGCAGAACTTAATTTAAGATGCAGTCTTATTTTGGGTACAACAGGGTAGGCTCTGACTTTCCTAGGGTGTTGTACAAGCTCAGAATCTGACTTCTTTCTGATTCTTAAATCTTATGTTTTTGTTTTTATTATGATATTAATACTAAGTAACTTGAATATGAGCTTATTTTAGGTTATCAGCATGGTTACCTTATGATTAATTAACTGCTGCCTCCTCATTCGGGTGTTTGAATTAGTATTTGAATTTATGATCACATGGGCTCCATATCATTTGTTATGAACCATTGGAAAATAGAAGAGGCAGCTTGAACAGAAAAAGACGTTTTGGGGCAAAAGAAGGTCAGGTGATTTCAGAGCCCACCAGACAGTGGTTTCCTGAATTTGAATAGAGAAAAATGGTAATGGAGGAGCTGTACAGATTAGCAAATGAATTGTGCTGAATTCAAGAGAACTCAGGTCATAGCAGCTACTCCGTACGATCTTGCTGGGTCAAGGAATGGTTTAGTTCAGTAACACAACTTCATCTCTCACAATAAGGTAATGTGGTCGTTTCAAAGTTGCATTGATTGGCTTTGACTTTTGCTGTATCTGATTTATTAAATACAATTGGTTTTATACTCAAATGAGCGTAGAACATGAATTTGTGCTTGGTTTTATGTGTGTGTGTGTCATTAAGTAACACGATGTGAAGAGAAGATGGTACTAGAAAGCATTGTCAGAATATTTCAGCCTTCAAGGTCTTCAGGGTGATTCATTTCTGAGAAAAAAATAGAAGAAGCAACTGCACATGGTGACCCTTAGTGGCTCTCGTCAGACATCTTACAACTTTTGAGGTTAACGACTTATTAATATTTTCAACAGAGAATACATTTTGACATAGTCACAAAGACACTTTTATTTTTTATTTTTATTTTTTTATTTTAAAGAGTATATAACAGAATAAAAACAATCGAAACAAACCAGTGTAAGAGATACAGGACTTCAAAACATTATGAAATCAACATAATGCCCCTTGATGTCTTCATAATAGCTGCAGATAACTTCGGGCATAGTATAAATCAAACAGAACAGAATAGAAACAATAAAAACAAACAATGAATGTGATAAAGGACTTCAAAACAAGCCAATAGTAAATCCAAAATTGCTATCATAATATATCTTACTATCCTTGAAATAGCTTCTCCTACCTTGGAATTTGGCATAAACAAAACAAAAAAAAAATAAAACCCAACCCAACAAAACAATGGAAATGACATAGGACCTCAAAACAAGACCATAGGGAATCAACAATGGTTGCAACCCTCAGAAGGAGGACCCCCCCCCCGATGATACACTGCTTAGTGATATTCTCTGAACCTATGATAATATCACTGGCTCTAGACCTGCAGTGTTAGAGAAATACCAAAGCACCACAGGCATGCAATTGCATTTCACCTCAATAGCTATCATCACAGCCTGTGTTTATCCGGATAAGCTGGTTGCTGGGAGGGGGAGGGGTGATGGTACTTCTTGTCTGCCAGCCCATGTGCCAGAAAGGGCTGGGGTCTGGCTGTTTCCAGTCCGCCAGAGGCCCACACATGGCACCAGTTCCCAGACTGGGCTTATTTGGTTCTGTGGCCATTGTTCTCTCTAACCCTGGTCCACGAATGGCCACAAAGACACTTTTAAAATGTAGATATGTTTTGAGTGATAGTACATTCATATAGTTCCCAAATCCAAAGATACCAAAGAGTGTGCAGTGGAGAATTTCTCGGTCCTGCTACACAATCCCCTGATTACCTGCCCCTCTCCAGTCACTGCGCTCTTCATTTTCCCAGATTCTTTCTGCACACACCAGCAAAAACCAGTGTGTGTGTGTCTATCCCACCCTCCTTCCAGCCTTTTCTACAGAAAAACCAAATCATGGGGGTTTTTTGTTTGTTTCAATGAATAGTATATCTTCCTATATCAAAACCTAAAGTATCATTCTTTTTTACTCTTTATGACTGCTTGTTAATCTGCAGCATGACAGTGTCCTCCCCCCCCCCTTTTTTTTTTGGACTATTCCCTGTTAATGGACCTTTATGATGTTTTCACACTTTTATTATGAAATGGATGCTACAGTAAATAATCTTATACATCCATCATTTGGCCAGGTGGAATATATCTTTGGAAAAAACTCCAAGTGAACTTGTGGGGCTGTTGGGATTTGACATAGTGTCAAATTGCCCTCAGAAGGGGTTTTCTGAGTTACACGCTTAAACATGATGTGTGAGGAAAGCCTGTTTTCATAGTCTTGCTAAACAGAATGTGTTACCA
>RJWM01039605.1:0-16014 GCA_004363535.1 Dasyprocta punctata
TCAATTTTATTTACTCTTTCAAAGAACCAACTCTTTGATTCATTAATTCTTTGTGTTGTTTTCTTAGTTTCAATTGCATTAATTTCTGCTCTGATCTTAATAATTTCTTCCCTCTTTGGGCTTTGGACTTGACTTGCTCTTCTTTTTCTAGAAGTTTGAGGTGCAGCATTAGGTTGTTTATGTGTGTTCTTTCCATTTTTCTGATATGAGAGTTTAGTGGTATAAATTTCCCTCTGAGGACTGTTTCATTGTATCCCACAGGTTCAAGTAATTTGTATTTGCATTTTCATTCAATTGTAGATATTTTTTAATTTCTTCTTTAACTTCTTCTGTGACTCATTGGTTATTTAAGAGGGTATTATTTAATTTCCATGTGTTTATGCAGTTATTGTAGGTTTTTTTGTCATTGATTTCCAATTTTACTTCACTGTGGTCACATAATATGCATGGAATTATTTCAGTTCATTTGCATTTACTTAAGCATATTTTGGGGACCAGTATATGATCTATTTTAGAAAATGACCCATGTGCAGCTGAGAAGAATGTGTATTCTGATGTTGATGGGTGGAATACTCAGTATACATCTACTAGGTCCTTTTGTTCACAAGCTTGATTCAGTTCTGCTATTTCTTTGTTGATTTTTTGTTTGGTTGATCTATCTCTCTGTGACAATGGGGTGTTAAGGTCCCCTGTTATAACTGTAGTATTGTTTATTTGGTTTTTCATGTCTATTAAGAAGTGTCTTACATAGTTGGGTGCTCCCATATTCAGTGCATATATATTTATGATTGTAATCTCTTCCTCTTGAAGTTTTCCCCTAACAAGTATGTAGTGACCTTCTTTATTTCTTTTGATCATTCTTGGTTTGAAGTTTGCATTGTCTGCAGACATAATAGCTACCCCTGCTTTTTTCTGGGTTCCTGTTGCATGGAGTATTGTTTTTCAGCCTTTGATTTTTAGTCTGTGAATTTCCTTTTGAGTGAAATGTGTTTCTTGTAGATAGCATGTTGTTTGATTTCACTTCTTAACCCATTCTGTTTCTTTTTATTGGTGAGTTGAGACCATTTACATTGATTGATATAACTGATATGTGCTGGCTCATCCCTGTCATGATATCTTTCTGTTGTTGGTTTTCTACATTTTCTATTTAATTACTTGCCCTGCTTAGTGGTTTCCTTTTGTTGTTGTTCTTAAGATTGTGACTCTCTTTGTCTCTTTCTAGAGTATCTTTCAGTACTCTTTGTAGTGTTGGTTTGATGGCCGTAAATTTCTTCAGTTGTTCTTTGTCATGAAAGTATCTTATTTCTCTATCAATTTTTAAGGATAGTTTTGCAGGGTACATCAATCTGGTTTGAAAGTTATTTTCTTTCAGGATTTGAAATACTTCACTCCAAGTTCTTCTTAACTTAAAGGTTTGTGTTGAGAAGTCTGCCGTGATTCTGATAGGCTTTCCTTCATAGGTGATCTGTTTCTTTTCTCTGACAGCTTTTAGTATTTTGTTCTTGTGCTGTATTTCTGTTACCCTTATTATTAAATGTCTGGGTGCGGATTTATTTTGGTTGTGGTTAGTTGGGGTTCTGTATGCCTCAGTTACCTGTATTTCAGATTTTCTGCTATTATTTCTGTGAATAGTCTTCTCAGGTCATTAGTATTGAGCCCTGCTTTTTCATTTATGCTTATTAATCTTATGTTATTTCTCTTGGCATCATTTTGCAGCTGTTGAATTGTTGTTTCTTGGTTCCTTACTATTTTTAGGAGATCTTTTCTTTCGTGGCCATGATCTCCCATGCTGTCCTCAAGATCTGAGATTCTATCTTCAGCTTCGTTTAAGCGGTTTTAAAAACTTTCCATGGAGTTTTTCATTTCCTGCATTTCCCTTTGCATCTGTTTCATACACTCTGTTTGAGTCTTATATTGTTCATTCAAGGTTTCGATCATTTTCTTAAGTTCTTCTATTTTTATATCTTGCTCTTCTTTAGATATACACAACATTTCTTTAATAATGATTCTCATTTCATTTTTTAGCTGAGAGAATATTTCTGATTTGAATTTCTCTATAGCTTCATCAAGCTGTTACTTTATTGCATTTTCTATCATTTCAGAAAGTCCATTTGTGTGACTCCCACTATCTTCCATTTCAGTGTCTCTTGGGTTTTTTCTTTGTGGGCTGGAGGCCTGAGACTGCCTCTTGGTCTTTCATTTTGTCATTTTCTTCTAGAACCTATGTGGCTCTGTGTCCTGCGAGGCTGGCCGGGTGTTCCCCTGAGGGTTGCACTGATTCTTGGGTTGCACTGAATCACGGGACCCAGTAGAGCTGGGTCCTGCATGCAGCAAGGGAAGGTGGCCTACCGGGGCCTGTGGGTGGAGCCTCCACCTTAACTGGGTGGGGGCCAAGGCCTCCCGGTCCCAGGGAGCTAGGCAGAGTACCCTGGAGTGACGCTCCCAGACCCTGGGTCTGTCTGCATGTTCAGAACAACAGCTGTGCCAGGGCAAGCCTGGGCAAGTCCCAGGCCTACAGTTCTGGGAGCAACCTTGCTGGGAGGGGGTCCATGACCTCTGGGGTGGTGCACGCACAAGCAGCTCCACTGAAGTATGGAGCTCGTGTGCTTTGCACTCTGTTGGGGTAGCCCAAGCTCTCCAAGTCCCTGCAGCTATGTTGGTCAGTCCCTGATGAGCAGCTCTGTGGTCCTGGGCTGATCTGGGCTGGGCTGGGTACCTCTGTGTCCTGCGAGGCTGGCTGGGTGTTCCCCTGAGCATCGCACTGATTCTTTTTCTTGTGTCTTTATACAAGCCTGGTAATGCTACAGTATTTTCTTCTGTTGAAAACTTGGTTTTCCTTATTTACCACTCTATTACTTAAAAAGACCATTGAAATTTTGCAAATTCTTTTTGTTTCTTCTTCCCATTTCCTCTTGCAAAACTGCCTTTTCCTTGCTCTACAAAAGAGAGACATTGTTGCCAATCACTCTGGGGTTCCTTTGCTTGATTCAGATGGAAAACATGAATTGGCAAAATGCAACTCTGCCGGTGATCCTGATGTCACCAGGTAATGCTGAATACCCACAGTTAACACAGCCAGCTGCTGCTGGCCAGCACCACCCAACCACAGCTTGTGCTGGACACTTGAAGTCAGTCATGGGAAACCTTCTAGAGCTTTCAATGATACAAACAACCTGCTGTGGTTTGGGTACCATAAGCTTGCCACCATTGCCATAGGTCAGTTTTGTCAGGGGCTGGGTCTCCACTGTAGGCTTCATTGGCTTCTGGTCTCTGGAGCTCTTTGGTGATAACAGTTCTTTTTATTCACCCTATCCACACTACTTAGGATAAAAATTCCAAGTAGATTTACACAACTTTCAGCTCTCACACTATTGGAGAAACAAATCACAAGCAGGTTTATAGAATACCAATGTAAGTCTTCATTTTAATGGGGCCCGTGGTGTAGGATCAAGTGAACTAGTACACAGAAGAGGGACCTTTTAGACTAAAACCCAAGGATTCCTTGGAAATTGCTACTCATGTAGCAGCTTGCAGTCTTGTTTCAATGAGGATGAAGTTGAAAGCAAGGAGCCTTTTGAAAGTCTTACTATGAATGCCGGGTGTGCAAATAAGAGGCCCAGATCTCTCCCTTCCTGATCTTAGCTGCTCCAGGGTGCCCTCTCCTCCATTCTTCAAAAATGAAGCATTACCATCTGAAGTAGCTGGAACTGGGGAGGGACACCATACTTCCTGACTGGTTGCACTCATGTTGGCATGGAAATTGGTGTTTTGATGGCTAGGAAGGACACAGAAACAAACTCTCCCAGTGCTTGGGTGTGCAAGGGGGAGCAGAGGAAAGCAAGGAGGAGGGGTTAAAACACACTTTCCTCCAGCTTGGAGGAGAAAATGTGTCAGGCACTTCTAGTTTGAGTATGATCTTCATCCAGCAGAAACTTTAATCTACTTCTATGGGGTTAAAAGCCCACTTCCTGTCCCTAATTCGAGAGAAGGCTCTCAAATGCAATTTTTTTGGGGGGAAAAAGTTTCATAACAGTAAAACAAAAAGATTTGTAAGGAGACTCTTGAAGGAGGTGGAGACTTCCTTCATCCAGATAATAAATTTAAGGTAAGGAACAATTGTTGGTTATTGTAGAAGATGAGGATAAGCTTCCCAAAATATGAAAGATCATTGAACTAAAGAGAATTGAAATGAGCCAGATTCAAAAAAGCTCTGTGCCTCCCCACCATTTGCATTAATTCAGCAGGAAAAGTTACAAAGATAAAAGTTATCTTTTCCTCCTTTATCTGCCAGGAGAACAAAATTTAGCCACTGGAGACAGTTTTAGGGCCTCTTCAGTCTTGAGACTATATCTGAGGAATTTATTTTAACAAGCTTTATTAACCAAACTTTTCTCCAAATGATTTTTTCTTCCCCTCAATTTGGTGGCTAATTTGAAGACCATTCCATTTGTCTTGTTATTTTAACCATTTACTGTCTTTGTTAAAGATGTGGCATTGGTTTGGATGTTGAATGTCCCCCACTGGTCTTTGAAAGCTTGGGCCCAGGGTGACACCACTGGAAGGTGGTGAAATCTTCCAGAGGCAGGATCTGGATGGCTTTCATGTCACTGGGATTTTCCTTTGTAGGAGGTTTTGGGATTCCATCTCTTCATCCTTCTCTTTGTTCCCTGGCTTATGATGTAAATCAGTTTGCTCCTCCCTACACTCTTTCCATTATGTGCCACTTCATCACAGGCTCAGAGCAATGAGATAAACAATCTTTGGCTGGAACCTTCAAAACTGTGAAGCAAACAATCTTTTCCTTTACAAGTGGATTTCTCAAATACTTTGTTATGGTGGCAGGAAGTTGACTAATACAAATTGCTACAAGTTGCTATGTAAGCTGAAATTCACAATTACTTCTTTGAGAACAGATCATTCTCTGGGTGTTTCCCATTCATATATGGAATATAAATATTAATAAACTTCTGTTTTTCTCTTAATTTTTTGTTCTAGTAGTCTGTTCCAATTATTAACCTATAGGGACTATAATCTTAATCTATCTGCCTATCAATAATCAATTGATCCATCCTTTTATCCATCTGTCTTAGAATTGTAACTTAGAAGAGAGATACTTTTACTGGTGCATGTTGTACTATAGAATAATGAGATTTGTGATGATATACTGGTGCATGTGTGTAACATTTGGATTATTTTTATCCTCCTTTTTCTTCTAACCCTTCCTCCCAATGATTTCTTTCACCATCACTGACAGATTATTTTCTAATTCCTGTTCTCTCCCAGCAGGAAAATAATTTTTACTAATGGGCAAAATATTGTCAGGCTTTATTTTTTTGTGGTGTGTGCTAATTAACAATCTAGATTAAGTTTTCCTGTTATGTTATATGGTTAATATTTTCCAAAAATAAATGAGCTATCTACATCCATAAAATCAAGAGTCTGTAAGATTATGTTTCAAGCATTTAAACAAAATACAAACATACCAGAGCCCCATCATTGGGGATGCTTCCTGCCAGTAACCAGCATGGGCTGGGAAATGCAGCATTCATACATCTGTCAGCCACCATTGGGTACCCATAGCCAGAACTGGTCAGGAGAACCAGCAAGCCATGCCTCAGAGATATCATAGTCAATGCAGGAAGTGCCCAGGAACCCACAACCTGCTTGTCTGGCAGGACCCAGGAAAATGTCAAGACAAAGAAGCAAAAGGCATTCTCTGGCCTCCAACCCATGCAAAGCAAGTCTAGGAGATGTAAGCATAGAAGAGATTGAAGTTGCACACCTGAAGTTTCTGAAGTGATGGCAATTGAAGTAAAGAAACAACATCCATGAGGCTATAAAAGAAATTAGAACAGGTAAAAGAAATGAAAACATAATAAAAGAATTTCTGAGCATATCTAAAGAAGACATGGATAAAAAAAGAGTATAGAAAAATGAGGGAAACCTTGAATGAACAGTGTAAGAAAGATTTAGAATGCATGAAACAGATTCAAAGAGATATCTAGGAAATTAAAAACTCCATTGAGGGCTGGGGATTTAGCTCAGTGGAGTAAGCACCTACCTGGCAAGTGCAAGGTTATGAGTTTGATCCCCGATACCAAAACAAACAAACAAACAAACAAAAAAGCAACAACTCCATTGAAAGCTGGCAAGACCACCTTAAAGAAACTGAAGATAAACTTTCAGACCAAGTTTTCAGCTAGTGACAGTGAAAGGAAAGATCTGTTAAAAATAACAAAGAACCAGGAAATAACAATTCAACCCCTGTAAGGCATCACAAAGAAAAATAATTTAAGTGTGATAGATGTTAGCAAAAAAGCAGGGGTCAACACAAATGACATAAGAAGACTATTTGCAGAAGTAATGCCAGAAAACTTCCTAAGTATGAGAAAAGGATGTGACATACAGATAAATGAGGCATATAGATCTCCAGCTAGCCTTAACCAAAATAAATCTACACCCAGACATATAATAATCAAGAAATTCAGCACAAGAACAGAGTATCAAAATCTGTTAGAGAAAAGAAACAGATCACCTATAAAGGAAAGCCCATCAGAAACACAACAGACTTCTCAACACAAACCATCAAGTCAAGAAGAGGTTGAAGTGCTTAAAGCACTGAAAGAAAACAATTTCCAGCCAAGATTGTTGTAACCTGCAAAACTATCTTTCAAAATTAATGGTGAAACAAGATACTTCCATGACAAAGAACAACTGAAGGAATTCATGACCACCAAACCAACCCTACAAAGAATACTGAAGGACATTCTAGAGTGAGATGAAAATGGTCATGGTTCCAGGAACCTTGGCAGAGTGTATCACCAAGTGGGGAAAGCAATTAAGTGGAGGGGAAAAGTAGGGAGAAAACAACAGGAAAATGGCAAGGCAGAGACAAGCCAGTGCATGTTGGCCATAACCATTAATGTAGATAGCTTCAGTTCACCAATGAAAAGACACAGGGAATATGGATCAGGAGATAGGATCCGTCAATATTTCTTATACAGGAAGCACATTTAACTCAAAAGGAAATTCATAGATTGAATGTCAAAGGAGAGAAAACAATGCTTCATTGACAGCAAACCAGAAAAAAGCAGGGATAGCTTGCCGATCAATTGCAGAAGGGATAAGAATGATATGGCATTTTTATACAATGGAAAGCTACTCAGCTATAAAGAAGGATAACCTCAAGACTCTTGTAGGTAAATGAGTGCAACTTGAGATCATGCTCATGGATGAAATGTTTCAGAGTCACATGGGTGAGCATCCTGTTGTTTCCCTAATATAAAATACTGAAGGAGTTAGTGGGATCTAAAATGCATAATAGATACTGTAAAAGTAAAAGGGGAGGAAATGTCTAAATATGGAAGGTGGTAGCCATTGTTAATTTCCTATTATCTTGTTTTGAAACCTTGTATCATTTTTATTGTTCTGTTTTGTTTGGTTTTGTTCTGTTTTGTTTTGTTTGATTTTATTGTATCTGATGGGATGGACAACTATTTCAAAGGTAATAAGATATTTTATGGCAGCCATTGTTGAGTTCCTATTTCCTATTTCAAAGTCCTGTATTGCTTTCATTGTTTTGTTTCATTTGATTTTATTATGTCTGATGGTATAGGTAGCTACTTTGAGGACAACAAGAAACATTATGGTACCCACTAATGCTTTCCTATTATCTTGTTTTGAAGTCCTATAACATGTTCACTGTTTTGTTTTGATTGACTCTATTGTGTTTTATTTTGTTTATTTTTATGCTCTTCAAAAAAATGCAAACATGCCAGAAGTTGCATATTTTGAAAATAGCTAAATGTATTAGCTTCTGTGGTTTATAGGAACAATATATACCATACAGAGCAATAATTTATGAATTATAACAATGCCATATCTAGAAAAAATTTTATTAAAAATATCTGCTTGTGGCCACTGAGGGTATTAAGTTTTTTGTGAACTTGAGTGGGTTTGTGCATGGGTTGTGGTGTCTGTGGCTCTACAGAGAGTCCTGAAGCACAGAGAAAAACCTGAGTGGAATTTCACAACATGTAGTTTACTGTACACCATAGCTGTAAGTAAACTCACAGCTGGGCTAAAGAGACATGGGGCATGCCATCTGTAGTAACTTGCATCACTTGTGGTCCATGTTGACTCTTCTCTGCTTTTGATTTTTGTTAGGGAAAGTAGACTAGATTCATTAAAAATAACATGGAACTGAAAATTCAGTAAACCAAGCCATCATTTTAATTGCTGCAGCTAGTTTCTGGGTTTAATATATATGCATCATTTCCCCCCTCTCCCACTCAATCCAGGTTTCTCTAACCCTCAGACAGGAGTATTCTTGATTGCTTATCTGACAAGTATGCCAGTATCACCTTTGAGGCATCAGAACCCATTTATGATGTCCTTGGTAAGCTGCAGTTGAGGTAATTTCACATTTATTTTTATAAAGATATTCTCCACATAAAGTTGAACACATATATGGTGTGAAGTTCTCTGTTGGAAGAATTTCTCCTCACTACTGTCCTTCAGAGTCTCCCATAGAGCAAAGGCATAAGGTGACTGCAATTTATTCATGACTTACACCAAAAACTTGAGTTAATCTTTCTATAAACCAAACCCAAGGTTTCTCCTGCAGGGGCTTATATATGAAGTGAGGCAGATACCTATGTGCAAAAGAGACAGATAATATAATATTTAGTCTATTTGTTTATGTAAATCACTTATCCATTTATATCTGCTTGGATCTGATCTTAACTTTGCTAATTTTATGAACCTACGAACTTATTTTTACTGGAATTTATTGCTAAAATTGCTTGACCTTACAATGTGTGGTCTGACAATACCCAGCTCATACTATCCCATGATCTTCTCCAAGAGGATATGGTATCATGCTAGGAACTATTGTACAAATTGTATTTCTTTGCAGAAGAGCTCATGGCATTCCTCTGATTCCCTGAATGTCTGTGCTGTGACTGTCTTTGGGGACTTGTCAGTGACAATACAAAGTCATAATCCACCACAGTTTTCTCTGCCACCCCAGGATCTGCTGGATTACCTGGTCCAGGTGAGAACATATGTCATATCAAAGGCTGGACTATCTATAAGGCACTCTTGTTGTTAGTCCTACACAAAACCTATAGACCACCCAAATGACCCTTAAATAATAAAGTATGACCTGCTGAAAGTATCAGTTTTCCAAGGCTGTATTAACAGATTACCATAAATTTAACAGCTCAAGCAATTCATTTGCTGTGAGTCAGCAATTAGATATAGGTAGATTGATTTCTTTTGCTCAAGGTCTCAGCTGGCTGAAATCAGTGTGTTAGATGGACCTGGCTTAGATCTGGGTTGATGAAGGATCATAATTTCTTATTGTCTGAATAGACACCAGGAAGAGAACAAGAAGTCACTAACAAGCAAGCCCTCCCAAGGACCAGTGCCATGTGCAGGCTGCTGCTGCCAGGGGGACAGCTAGATCCCAACATTTCCCCGTAAGTCAGTGCCATTCACAGACTGTGGGGGAAGAGAACAGGAAGTTACCAACAAGCAAGTCTTCCTTGCAAATCAGTGCCATGCACAGGTTGCTGCCCCCAGTGGGACAGCCAGACTCCAGCCTTTTCCTGTGAGTCAGCACCATTCGCAGACTGTGGGGGAAGAGAACAAGAAGTTACCAAGAAGCAAACCCTCTCTGCAAATCGGCATTATGCGCGGGCAGCTGAGGGGACAGCCAGACCCCAGGCCCTTCTGGCAGGGAAACAAGAATAGCCAATCCCCCCAGCCTGGCTATAGGAGACCAGCTGATCTGGAGAAGCACAGGCTGCAATGATAGCTATTGAGGTGAAGTGCAGTTTGATTCTTGTGGTCTTTTGTGTTTCACTGACTTTGCAGGTCTGGGGCTAGTGGTCTGATCATCTATTCAGAGTAAAACAGCACACAGTGTGGCATCTATGAGGGATCTCCTTCTGAAGGTGATAGCCATTGTTGGTTCCCAATTGTCTTGTTTTGAAGTCCTGTATCATTTTCATTGTTGTGTTGGCTTGGGTTTTATTCTGTTTTGTTTGTTTGGTTTTGTTTTGTCTGATGGCATGAGCAGCTATTAAAAAGATAGCAAGATGTATTATGGTAGCCATTTTGGATTTACTATTTTCTTGTTTTGAAGTCCTTTATTGTATTCATTGTGTTGTTTTTATTGGTTCTATTCTGTGCAATTTTGTTTGGTTTTTACTATGTCTGAGGGTATCTGCAGCTTTTTGAAGACAGCAGCAGGCACTGTGGTAACCATCATTGATTTCGTATTGTTTTGAAGTCCTGTGTCACTTGCACGCACTCGTTTGTTTTGATTGGCTTTGCTGTGTTTCATTTTACTTGGTTTCATTCTCTTAAAATAACAAAGAAATTTAAAAAGTAAATAGACACTAGACTTCTATGTACCAGCTGTTGACTTTTATCAGTTGTATAAGTCGACTATGATTTCTGGAGATGTGATCATGTCCATTGCCACAGATTTTAATTAAAATTCAGATTGTCATTTTTGCTCCTTTCTATAAAAATTACATTTCCTCTTATACTGATAGTTAACTACCAACACCTGGTTTTTGCTATTCCAAAACCCTATTATCATAATTATAGTAGAAATCTCAGCTACTGACAGCATTGCTTTCTATAAGTTATGGACCATGGATACTTTTGTGCTGTTCTCAATGACAGTGGTGCCATTTCACACCTTTAGTAAAGGGAATGATCTCTGGCTTCTCTCAAAATTCATAGTTGGCAGTTTTCTGATCTCATGTAGTAAATCTCATTGTGACATTTGTATTACTCAGGTGTTCCTGAAGTTTTGGTCAAAGTATATGATTTTCAAAGCAGAGAATCATAAACCGGGAGTGGTGGTGCATGCCATTAATCCCAGCACTCAGGAGGTTGAGGTAGGTGGAGTGTTGTGAGTTCAAGGCCGGCTTGGGCTACAATGTAAGCAAGGCTGACCTGAACTACATAGTGCTACCCTGCCTCAAAAAAACCAGGGCCAGGAGTTTGGTCAGTGGCTTAAGAGCCTCCTTGGCAGGTGCGGGGCTGTGAGTTCGATCCCCAGTACCAAAATCAAAGCAGAGAATCTACCGACCCATTTAGTTAGGTGGACATCTGACTCAGAAAACATGAAGGAGGGTAATGAGTAGATCTTAGGAAGATAATTGGAGAAGACCTTGCATAGTCTCCAGACGAGGAGTCTATTTTCTGCAGCAAGCATGCATGTGTCATTTTTGTTAAATCTCAATATTCATGAAATTCTGAGACTAAAAATATTAACATATCCACCAAAACATACCTGTCACAAGGTACTACTCCTTTTCTTTACTGTCCCTGATTTTAGCATTTTTCCAGTTATATTTTTAGTTTCTTCTAAGTATTTTATCCTTACAATAAAATTCTTCTATGGATTTTTGAGCACAGTCTCCCCTGTAAGTTCAGGAAATGAATTTTTGGTGAGGGAAGACTTTGAGCTTTCTCCATATGCCCTGAGTTGATGGTTGACTGACTGAACCTGGCATTCTCCTTCTTCTTAGCTTCTTGGGAAAGTTATAAAACCAAGCAATGTCACATCTCTCATTATTAACCATTTTTCTCTCTCTTAATAAATTGGGACTAGTTAATATGCCCATACGTCTCTTTCCTCATGTATACCTCCTCCTCATCTGTGCCAGATCAGAGTCTTAATAACTAGGATTCTGTAGTCCTTAAGGATTAGCACCAGTCCACGTACTACCTGCAATGGAGTCTTTGCTCCTATCTACTTGCAAATGGACCAACTCCTTAATATTTACCTTTTAGGCAATTTGTAGAACCAAATTTCTTAGCTAAGAGAGCTGAAGTGATTCTAAGAAGCACAAGTGAGCCTGAATGAACATGAAAAGTAAAAGGATATGAGGTAAGGAAAAGTCTGCTAATGAGGGTGTTTCCACTGTGGGCACCCAGGACTCAGTTCTACTGCATACTCTCTGAGCAACCACATTTTTTATATTGAAATGGAGAATCTTAGGGATATTATGTTATTTATGCTTCACTGCTTAATGGGTGCAACCAAGGAGCTGAAATTCCCATGTGTCACAACCTTCCCAGAACAAAGTTAAGCAAGCTCCCATGGTCTTGAACAAAGGTTTCCTGCACAGAATCATAGACACAGTGTTAGGGGTCAGGGGACTCTATGTGCTGGAGCTTCACAGTGTAGGTCCAAGTAAGAGCTGTGCTGAGGGGGTATGCAGTTGTGTGAGGGTATCCATGTGTGTTTATTTGGTTTGAGTGAAATTTTGATGATACTGTATATTAAGGTGTATTATGGAAGAGGGACTCCATCTGGAAGCTCCAATGTTATGCCATGGCCAGTGTGACCTCACCACAGAGGTTCCTGAAAGGAATGTAGGATTACTGTTTTTATTTGGAGATGTTTTACTCCAGGGAAGAGCTGTTTGGAAGACGGGGCTGGAGCTTCTGATTTTAGTTTAAGTCTTAAGTGGTACCTCTTTTTAATCTTATTCAAAAACTCCACTTCTCTTTGTCATTGGGTTGAGAATAGTGATTATGTTGCAGTTCACATGTAAGAAAACGTATCAGTCAGGTTTCAACTAGAAAAACAGATCCAATAGTCGTGTGTGTGTGTGTGTGTGTGTCTGTGTGTCTGTGTGTATGTGTCTGTACAAACAGCACTAAAAACATATTTCTTAGGAGTACAAATGTCTGTGCTAAAACTATAAAACATATGGGTGAGTGATGAGAGTAAAATTCAGAAATGTGATTTCTGGGTGCTGTGCTTTGGATCTCAGATATTTCCTATGGTCCATGTATTAATGCCTTAGTCCCCAGCATGGCACCATTAGGAGATGGAGGAATCTTTAAGGGGCAGACATAAGGCTTAGTGGGAGCTCTTTGGTCATTAGAGGCATGACCTTGAAGGAGATGGTGTCTCATACTCTCTCTCTCTTTCAATTCCCAGTCATAAGAGAATGGCTTTTTACCACCATACACTGTCCAGGATGACGTGCTCCCTTTCCATAGTCCCAAAGCAACCGGGTCAATTTATTGTGGACTAAAAAACTACAAGCCAAAATAAACTTTACCTTTATGGGTTGGTTTATCTCAGGTATCTGTCTTAGAGATGGAAGTTTAACAAACACATTCAGAGAGTAAAAGAGATGGGGTAGGGAAGAGGCCACACATATTGAAATGTTCTAGTTCTTCAGAACTCTCCTGAAGTTTTTCTTGCCAAGGGTACTGGATGTTGCATATTCAATGGCTCCAATTCCTGCATTCACCCAGCTTTATCCATCAGTGCCATTTCTCATAGTTTTTTACTCCTCTCTGTGTGAAACACTTTTGGTTACCTGGCTTCCACAATACCACATTTTCTTGAGTTTTCTCCCATCTTGTTGGTTTTTACTTTTCAGTCTTGTTGGCCAGATTCTTCTCATCTCCCTGATCTCTTGACGTTTTGATGTTCTAGGACCTAATTCTTGTTTCACTTTTCTTGGCATTGCTCATCTTTTCTAGAAAAGTCTATGGCTAGCTTTTTAAACTAGATAAGTATAATGAAGGTCTCCTAGCTTCATCATTTGTTTGCTCAGATGTTACCTTTTCAATAATGTTAGCCCTGAACATTGCAATTGGAATTCACACTGCTGCTCTTTCCTCACTGCCAGTCCTACCCATCTTTCTTATCTTTTCATTACACTCATGATGCACATTTAACAAACTTTATATATACATAATATAACATAACATGATTATTTATATTATTTTGTGTCACTTGCTGCTACAGTGCAAACTTCATAAGGCAGGATATTTTATGTTGTTACTTTTTCCAATTTTGTGAGTCAAAATGCTAATGTCTGGTGGACAGTAAATGCTCAATAAAGAGTTTTTCAATGAATGAATCACATTTGCCATTATGATAGCTGACTTTCTGTAATTGCAACAAAAACATGGGATAATTAATTTGTAAAGAAATGATATTTATTTTGGCTCATAGTTTTTGAAGTTCCAGTCCATGGTCAGGTATGTCTATTGCTTGCAAGTCTCTGATAGAGTAATGAATGGCAATGGTGGGTAACGAAACTGCTCACTTCATGGCCAGGAAGCAAAAAAGAGACAAAGCAAGGAAACCACAATCTCCTTCTATGTCCCAGTGACTAAAAACCTCACACTAAGCCTGTGACCATAAAAAGTTCCTTCAACTCCCAGCAGCACCTCCCTGAGGAACAAGTCTTAGATACTTGTTCTAAGACTTTGGGGGAGATTCATGATCTGAATATAACCTGCATAAATCTAACCATAGCCTGCTGAATATCCATTGGAAGTGATTTATGAATGGATTGTTATTTGTTTTTGATGATGCTTTAAACAAAACTCACAAATTAGAATGCATAGGTTATCATGGAAAATTATAACAGAATTTAAAATTATTATATATATATATACATAAGATAGCTAAGACAATTGTACCACTCATTCTATTAAGTCATTGAAAGGAACAGTTAGTGTCTACATTGTTTGATCAATTTTGCATGTCTGTATCTGGTAATCTGAACAACTATTTTGAAGACAACAATATTTGCAATATAATAACCATTGTTAATTTCTTATCATCTTGTTTTGAAATTCTGTATCATTTTTTTATTCTCTTTGAGATTAAAAAATAAAATAAGGTAATGCAGCAAGCTGTCATTTTTAGTAAGAATTTTATGTAGAAGCTTTCATGTATAGACATGTAGCAAATGGAATTTTAAAAATAGTGTGAAAAGGAAGAAATCCAGGTTTGTTATACAACCCAAATGTTTTAAAATGGAAAACTCTTAACATGCCGACTCAGAGACCTAATCAGTGAAAGACACAAGATGCCACACATTCATCACAAATCTCTAAAGCAAATATTTACAAATACAGGAACTTGATAGAAATATTTTTTTGCAAAAAGATCAAAATGAGATAAAAATATTATTGCTAAATGTCAATTAAAGATGGTTATAAGATGGATGAGACTCTTTCTTAATATGAGTCTTTACTCCTTTGAAAATCTCAAAGGCTTTTGTATTGTAGAAGTCATGAAGTCACTGGGTGTGGTACACAGATCCCCAAAAGCATAGTCCAGCCCCCTAAGTGCAAACTTGGGTCATTTTCACTCAAATCTATTTCTCTGACTTTAAAACTTGTACGTGCATTTAATCATAAATACACAAGCAACACATGAATGAGTTTCTATTACAAACATTCATATAAACAGGTAACAGTTAAAACTGTACCTGATCACTATTCCCATTTCCAGAAATTTCTACAATGGTGATTGCTGTTTTATTAAATTTCTCTGTATATTTATGTAGGTATATAAATATATCTGAAATACATAACCAAGGTGTGTCTTAAAAAAATTCTGTCTTTATCAGAATGTTTCTCTGATGTAATTTATTCACCAATCTATTTTGAAGATCTCTCCATCTCAATTAAGCATATTACCTTAATTGCTACATAGATTTTCATAGTACATGGATTATTTTTGATTTTATATGATTTTCTAATCCTGAAAATATGGGTATTTCAGTGATCCATCATTACAAACAGTACTTCTGTGAGCATTCTTATAACTTGCCTCCTTGCATATATGCAATTTTTTTTTTAACCAGGGCAGATATATAAAATTGTTGGATTATACAGCTGTGTATTTAAAATTTTAACTAGATACTGGCTGGTAGTCCCTTAATTTTACTAATATAGATTATTGTCCTTTCGAAATGTAACATTTTATGAAAGGGTAGTAGAGATGACTACTATAATAACACTATAGAAGAATACACCATGAAGTATAGAATGAAAATACTCTAAAATTTATTATATAATATTATGGAAAATTAAGTAGACATAATGGAGTGCACAAAGACACAGACCTGTGTATATGATACCATTTACAATAAGAAAAAGTGAGGTACTATAGGCAAGAATAACATCAGAGAAATTTATTTAGTTGATTTTCTTTACGTAAAA
>RJWM01039606.1:0-15998 GCA_004363535.1 Dasyprocta punctata
CTAACTGATACAAAACCCTCAAGGCGTCTCTTGGGTTGACCCAGCTCCAGAGCAGGTGGATGCTACTGGAGAGTGAAAGACAAATTTGGCCAGCCTATCCACCCTCGCACTGTCGAGCAATCTTATCTTTCCTGTAGCTCATGAACTTTGAACCTTGTTTTTTTATAAGTTAATGTGAGAGGACCGTTTAAAGAAGGAAGCATAACTTAGTAATAAAGTACTGTTTTCGGTTCATTAAACGAGGGCATACGCAAAAAATGTAAGTTGCTAATCAGAGTTTTTTTCTGGCAATACTGTGAGGGAGATCACCTCTGGAGATAGATAAGGCAACAAATGACTTGAGGAATTCTAGCCCTGGGCCCTAGGGCAAAGAAGCCTCTAAAACAATTGTATAACCTGGGCAATCTTTTCTAGCAGCATGACATGGCTATGTTTTACTTAAATTTCTATATCCTTGAAGCTCACAGGTTAAACTTATTATTATCTAGCAATCCCATTCTATGTTAGTAAAAGTCACCTCAGTCTTTTAGGCATGCAAAAAGGCTATTTACTCTTAATTAACATATGTAAGGCACTAAGGTAAATCCTTCCCCTAATAGCTGCTGTGGAATGTAAACAATTGTAAACTACCTCAGTTTAATCTCTGAAGAGTGGGGTAGTCTAAGTAACCTAAAAATCCTCTGAAAGGCTTAGTGAGAGTACCTAGTCTACTAGCAGAGAAATAAAGATGATAGATAAGTGGAGATTTTCAGTGGTCATGAGCCAATGTTCACTGAGGAACTTTTGGATGTCCACCAGAGTTGCCCTGGCCAGGAACCCTCAGTTCTCAGTTTTTATTAGCTCAGATAACCACAGATCAGTCTCCAGAAAGGAATCCAACTGTCTGTCTGGTCAACATTCCATTGACACCATTGGCCACTGGCTTTAATGCGAATTTATCAAACAGATGCTGGGGAAACCTGTCCTCTGTTTTGAAGAGTGGTAGCTGCTCTATCAGCGATTAATGTTACACCTGGGAGGTGGTTTTTCTCACTGGGTCTCAGGTTCTACCTCCACAGGAGATAGTGGCCCAGAACATGAAGCCGGGACATGGCTTTTATGTGTGTTCTCCTGGATGGGCACAATTCCAATGTCTCATCTGACCCAGAGACGGGGTATGTGTCCTTTATCTAAGATGACTTTCCTGTCTTTGGCATTAGCAAACGCTCATTTTTTATGGGCTTAACTTAGGGAGAAAAGTTGAAACAGTCTAAGAGTTCTTTCTGATCTCATATACCTCTATAAGGAAAGCATACAGTGGGGAAATGAGTAGAAGTAAAGCCAAAGAAAGGAGACTGAAGCAGAACAGGCCTGACATTTCCTCTAGAGTGTAGAGGAGGATCAGAGCCAGTCTGTCTCAGTGAAACCTGTCCTCCAAGTCTTGAGACCGGCCATCAGCCTAGTGCCGCTTAAATGGTGGAAGGAGTCCCAGTTTTTATTGCAGGCATGTGTATTTTTAGAGTCTCAGCTAGATTTCATTTAAAAGACCCATTTTACAGAAGTTTACATTATTTTAACAAAACTGTATAAGAGACAAAGCAATTAAAAACAATGGGCAAAAACAAATCACAAGCAACTGTTACAAGTAATTATAAGCAACTGACAAAGACAAAGCAAATTTTGAAGCATAAGAATTTGTTACCTAAACGAGTCCCAGTCCAGAGTCCATGAAATAAAAGCAAACTCTTACCTCCGTCCCAATGATCTCAGTGGATGACCTCCAAATGATATAGGAAAAATGATTCCAAACCTCCAAATGATAGAGGGGAGTGAAACTCCCAACCTACTATATGTCCAACACGAGTTTGTGTTCTCTAAAATCGAAGAATGAATTTTAGGAACAACAGAGGGTAAGAGCAGAAGATAATTATTGAGAGAAAGAAAGCGAAGATTTTGTCATACTTAGGGACTTTTATAGAGTAAAACCATGATGGGGAAAACTGGGAACTCACAAGGCAGACGGGCATAAGGTGGGACATAACCATGGTTAACCAATAATATTAATTGTTCAGGTAAAACTGATTAAATCAAGGACAAATGAGGAAGCGAGTCACATGGTAAGAGGGGATGTTAATGACAATGACTCTTCCTGTAAGAGGGTGGGGTACTGACACCTGACTTTTTTAGGGTGATATAAAACTATTTAGAATATCAATCCTTAGCATATGGGTGTATTTGTTTTGTCTTTTGTCTTGATATCTGGCCTGCAGCACGAGGTGTGTGTCCCTTCCTAGGTCATCAAGGCCTCTGGTCCTCTGTGCCAGTTTCCTTGAGGGCCTAGCCCTGTCTGACTCCCTATAATATTTTTGTCTAACTCAGTTGTCTATAACAACTTCACGGGTGTGGGACTAGAAGTTTGGAAGTCAGAGCCTATCTGAAGAGGCTATGTGAACGTATGTATTGGTTTTCTAGCAAGCAAGAGGATATTATTTGGCAACTAAACTTGTTTTCAAACCTCAGATGCCTTCCTGGGTCTTCAGGGAGGTCTTTTCTGGGGTACTTTTTGTTTTTGAAGTCAGAATTGGATGGTAAACTTCATTTTAGATTCTTATCCTGCATTTGTCACTTGGTCTCATTAGATTTCTGGGTCTCACTTATCTATCTGATTTAGACCCCTGTCAGCAACCGAGGCAGAAGTGGCCGCCTGCTATATTTTTCAGAACTTAGTAAATGCTGACTATGGGTTTAAATCAATGAATCTTACAGTTTCTCATCCTGCAACTCAGAAACTTCAGCATCATACCAACAACCTCTCTAAAATCAATTGCTTTACCTTTGGGTGTTTTTACAGGAAAACATCCAATTCGACCTCCTCAACTGATGGCCCCTTGGACATTACCATAGCCTTTAGCAATGGCAAATGAAAGAACGAAGGGAAGTGAAAAGAAGTGGAAGGAGACGGCTAACCCCGAGGCAGTGTTTCAATTTCTGAGTTGCAACCTGGTCGTTCCTTTTTGAACTCCCAATACTACCCTACATTGAGAAGAAATAACTCAAACTGAAGATTAGAACTTCTAGTTTTAATGGTGTCATGTTACTAGAATGATGTTGTAGCAGTATTTTCTCTTGAAATATTTATAAATTAGATAGGCTCATTTTCATCAGACTAGATGAATGCTGTAACATTGGCCAACAGCAAGATTATCGGTGTTCCTGACAGCTTTGCTTCTAATACATAAAAGTCTTCATGTAAGTCTGTGTTTTAAACAAAGGGTATAACTGAATTTGTACATGTGTGCAAGACCTTCAGATTAAGAATATTAAGGTAAAACGTATCCTGAAAACTTTCCTATCAAACCACTGGTTCGATAGTCAAGCAAACAGAGCCACACAGGTTAAAGAACATGTTGTGTAGTACTTAGCCTGCAGCTCCCTGTGTGCTCCAGGTGTCCCAACTCTCAGTGCACTCACATCCCATAATCTATAGAAACTTGCTTTCACACATGAAAAGGCTTAGAAGAGGGCGAGATACCATTAAGAAAGTACAGTAGCAGTGTAGTTGGTTGGAATTAATGGTAGGGAACAGCCAAGGGCAGAAAGATGTGATAGAGGCAGAGCCAACTTTAGGGGAGGAACAGCTACCTAATTTTATTCAAAAACTGTAAGAAAATCTTTTTGATGTCAAAATATTTCCACTTTGCAATGTATCTGGGATGATCCTGCTTTGTACCTGGTGTCCTGGCATAAGTATTAACCTTTATTTTCGAGTAATCCTATTTACAATGTATTAATCAGTCATCCTAACTTTCAATGTGGTGGAAATATTTACCTTACAGAGGTTTTTCAGTACCCAAAATTTCCTCTGCTTATTCCATAGACGTGTTGCCTACAGATAGGAAGCCTTAAAATTTTTATGTATTAAAAGCAATTAATACATGAGTTTGATGAGTAGAAAGGAGATAATAGAAGAAAGAGACTTTGAAAAAGAGGTATTCCACTAGTGCCACAGCCAGTGTCCACTGTGGAGACAGGTAAGCTTGCAAATGGCACTGGGCTCAACAGAATGGTTGTTGATTTTGTTCTCTAGCATTTCTATTTGCTTTTTTCTTGCAATTTAGATCTCCCTGTTTACAGAGCCCATATGTACTTACATACTGTGTACTATCAGAGCCCTTAGCGTATTAATTATCATTGTTTATTGTCATTGTCTTGGGTTTTTGGTGTTGCTTGTCTCTTTGATTTTCATTTCTCTTTTATGTGTTTTATTTTATTGCCTTTTAAATGAAATTTAAAAATTTACAAAAAGAAACAAAAAATAAATTCCTAGCCTTAATAATTTCAAGATCTCTGTCATCTCTGTCATACCTAAGACTGGTTCCCATTCATAGTCTCTCTCTCTCTCTCTCTCTCTTAGAATTATGTTTTCTGCCTTGTGGTATGCTTGTAATTTTTTTTTTTTTTGATAGCCATGTATAGTGCAAAGGAAACTATGGTAAACAGGACTCCTTTTGGCTGGTGATAAGGTGTGGCAAGAATGGAGGGTCTCTATACTCCCATTATTAGGTTTTAGTCTTTTAATAAGCCTGGGTTATTTGACGGTGAATTCCACAACTGTTTTGATGGGGCACCAAATATGCCCTTTGCTGGGACAATGTCTAGAGTGTGCTGGAGTTAGGAATTTCCCTTCCTTAAGGTTGATTATGCTCTGATAAGTCCCCAGTTAAATAGGCTTTGATAGGAATAGTTTCTTTTGAGGTCAGGTCTTGTTAGGAAGGAAGAAATGCTCTGATGTATTACAAAATGGCCCCCTTTGCTCCAGGAAGTAAAACAGAAGTGTGTGAATCCCCTTTGAATTTTAACCCTCAGACTTTTCCACCCTGATCCTTCAGCAAGTCCTCAATTAGAGTTTAGAAACTGACCCTGGTTCTGGCAAAAGTTTATGTTCCTGGGCTTCTGTTTCAGCAAATTGCGATTCTATATATCTGCCTGCCTCTCCAGTTTGGGGGAGCTGAGGTTTGCCCTGTGACTTTTCTCAGATCTAAGAAGAGCTGTTGGCTTTATAGTGTGTCTAGGCTTTTATTTGTTCAGATAGTGTGATAACTGTTTTTCCATACCAAACTGGAAACTGTAAGTTTGTTCTTTTTTACCATTTTATTCTTAAGAGAATAAATAAATATCCATTTAATAATCATCACTATTTTATTTGAAGATCTTCCCTAAGCAATTTCTCAGAATGAGCTCATAAGTCAAAATTTTTAAAATTTTAAAATGTTAGTCCCCCATGATTTCACTTCTTATGGTTTCAGTTACCTATGCTCAACTGTTTATGAAATGTTAATGGAAAACTTAAAAAACAGACAATTCTGTAATAAGCTTTATATTGCATGGTCTTCTGGGTAATGTGATGAAATTTCATTCAGCTCAAGACATGAATCATCCCTTTGTCCAGAGTATCCATGCTGCGTACACTACCTGCCCTTAGTTATTGGTAACTGTCTTGGTTATCAGATCAACTGTTTGCAGTATTGTAGTACTTATGTTCAAGTATCCATTATATACTACCTTAATGCTACATCATAATATCTATGTCATTCACTTTGCCTCATTGTATCATGTAGGTACTGTATCATTTCACATCACCACAAGAAAATGGGTGAGTCCATTAAAATAAGCTATCTTGAGAGAGACAGAGAAAAAAGAAACAAAGTTCATTCACATAATTATTATACTATGTATTATAATCATTCTGTTTTATTATTAGCTATTAGTGTTAGTTTCTTACTGCTTTATTATAGGTATTAGGTATAGGAAAAAGAGTATTTAGAGGGTTGATTTCTATCCATCGTTTCAGATCTCTCTGGAAGATTAGGGTGTATAATGACAACAGTTTGCAGTTTTTATTTCAGTAAGTTTTGATAGTTTACAAATACTTGAATCATATTTACTTTTCTTTAATATATTAAATATATTCCTCCATTTTCTTTGGATACATTACATTGCCATTAAAAGCTTAATGGTAGCTCTTGTTCACAGACACTGGATGATCTCTGGTAATTTCATTCTCTGGTATCCATGCTTTTGTTTAATCCTCTCCTTGAGTGTGAGTAGAATTTGAGTCATGCTTTTAACCAATGAATTATAGCAAATGTGATGAGATTAGGTCACATTGAATAATATTGCACTTTAGTAGATTGAAGCAAGTGTCTTTTCACTGCTGATTTTGAAGAAGCAAGTTCTAATGCTTGTGAGAAGGCCTTTGGAGAAGGTCATGTGTCTAGGAACTGCAAACAGTTTCTAGGAACCAAGAGGGGCTCCCTGCTAATAGTCAGCAGGCAAATGGGGACCTTACTTACACAACCATAAAGGAGTATTTCCAACAACCTGAATGAGTTGGGAGCTTCCCTTCCCCCCGCAAGTCAAGCCTCCACTTGAGAACCTCCCAGACTCTTCTTTGTAGCCCTCTGAGACCCCAATTTAACTATGAAATGGCAGAGCCACAGAGCATGGTGGACCCATCTGAGCAGAGGGAAGTCATTTTTCCAGAAGCCTAGAAGAGATGGGAATGGTACTGCCAGACTGCTTAGATAAACTTGCATTTCAATCAATAGAATGCAATGACAGACATACAAAGTAGAATTAATTATTTCTGAGATGGGTAAACTTTCTCTCTAAAGGACCACAGAGAAAATATTTCAGGGTTCTGAAATATATGGCTCTTAGTCACAATTATTCAACCCTGCTATCACAGCTCAAAAGTGGCCACAATATAATACAAAGATACATGGGCATAAAACTATATTGATAACCATAGATTGTAGGTCAGCTTATGCCAATGGGCTACGGTTTGTTGACTCCTGAATTATACTCAAGGTACTGAAAGGAATTTGTTTTTAAAAATGTTTTCATGGGAATTTCAAACATACACAAAGTAAGCAGAAAAATTTAATAAATTGCTACAAGCTATCAGTCAGTACCTATAAAAACCTCTGCTATTTTTGTCTCATTCATGTCTCCATTTAATCTCATAGTTTTTTTTTTTAAATAGACATTTTGGGTAAAATTCGCATACATTAAAATTCACAAATCTTAGCTGTGTAATTTTAAGAAGCAGGAAGATTGTCTTATTCACACCCCTGTTACAGTAGAAAGCTAGAAGTGGCTACTTGTAAAAGAAAATGCCCTATCACATGCTCTGTGGTGCTGCCAACCATGGTCTTCAGTCTGATTTGTTAAACTGGTGAGAGGTTGTTAGGACAGATCCAAAGGTGTCTTAACTTAGAATTTAAGATGAAAACAGCCACTGATAGAAACCGAACTAACATCTGGCAGAAGAACCCACTGTAGCTGTATTGGTTGATCCTGTGTCCCCCCAAGGACTTGTAATTTGGAAGGGGCTGAGTCTGGTGTTTGTTATTGGTGTGTTGTGTAGCACTGGGATTGGTTGTGTGAGTGCTGCACCTGCCCAGGGGTGGAGCTGACATACAAAGTAAGGAGGAGGAACACCGGTCTTCCCTCTCTTGCTCTAGCACCCTCTCTCACCAGTTCACCTTGCTGTGTGGCAGCTGCCATGTATGGCTGCCCCACCATGCCACGCTGCCTTGGAGCCAACTAAGTATGGACTGAAACTTCTGAGAAACCGTAAGAAATAAACCTTTCCTTCCCTAATTTTGGGCGTCAGGTATTTTGCCCCAGCAACAAGTGAAAAGTAACTAAGACAGTAGCCTTGATAAATTATCTCTGATGCAACTGTCACCCAATCAAGCAGGCAACAGTTTACTTCTTATATTTGGCTAATGTGACAGATTTCAATTTGTCAAAGCCATGGCCATTGGTCTCCTACTTGGCCTACCTGATGACTGCTTCAAAAATGTCAATATTGCCCTGCTTTCTTCCCCTAGTAAAGGAGGACTCAGAGGCAGGCCAGTTATTCACTTGACTTCTAGTGAAAGTTAGTAAACTTGGTGGAAAGTCTACCTTTGGAAATTTAAACTTTGCTGGGAGTTTGGCTCAGTGGCTTAAGTGCCTGTCTAGCAGGTGCGAGGTTGTGAGTTCAATCCCCAGTGCCCCCCCCAAAAGTAATGGAAATTTAAGCTTTATGAGATATGCAAATTTCATGTTTATCATGAAACAATGAAATAATAGACTTGTTTGAATGTATTCAAGATATTTGGGTTGCTATTGAAACTGAGGTGATATCAAGGTTAAAAGGTTAAGCAGGCTGTCTTTGATTTGGTTCTATGCAATCCAAATGTGGTGAGGATTCTCATAGTCTGGGGCCTTATTTAGTTGAGTTCAGTCATTCATTCACTCATTCATTCATTCACTGTGAGTGCATAATAGAAGGTGAATAATAGGTTTAAAGATGAAGTAGGGACTCAGGCGGTTTAGCTCTGAAGGTAATACACTATGTCTGATGGTAAGCTGTAAAGACAGGAGGACTTGGGGCGTTAGGAGAGGCTAGAGAGTGGGGATATCTAAGGGGTGAACAGAACCACGTGGAGAAGAGGAGTGACCTCAGTGTTTGGACTGACTTCTAGAATCTGACATAGATTAGAGAAGGACATACAATGGCACCCTCATGATTGTCTGTTAGGCATGTTATGGAGGTGAGCTTGTGAAGAATAGGGAGAACTTCTCCAAAAGTCTCTTTTGTACTCCTTCAGATCTCTATTTCAAGTTGAAGCCCTTTTATCTTCCTTGGATTAACATGAATCCATCTCTGTTAGAGACTGAAGACATTTTTAGACTTAAAGAAATCCTACTGTTTAACCCTCTTTTACTCTCTCTTTCATGTAATAAAATGAAACCCTGGAACATTGTTTTCTCAGCTTCATTGAACAACGTAGGCTAAGAGTCAAGTAAAATAACCCTGAGCCAGGTTCCCATTTCTCTGTGTTAAGTAGCTACCAAATAGAGTCTATCAAATGGAATTCGATGAAATAGAATCATACATGGAGAAGGAATGTAGGGTCAGGATTGCCACAGGTGTGGTAGAGTAAATGTTCTCCTGTGAGGTGATAGAAACAGAAAGCTCTTTCCTCTGGCCTCCTGAAATCCTGACTAGCCTTCATGGGCTTGGACGAGGTGAGGAAACTTGACATACCCAGTGTAACAAAGGAGACCAAAGAGGAGCAACTCACTGGGCATCTAACCAGAGAGGCAGAGAGAAGACAAGGAAGCTCTCTTGCCCCATCCCCAAGGTCATTTCATCCTTGGGATCTCTCATGATGAACTCTCAATTCCAGCATCCACTAACTTCAAAAAACATTTCAGCTAGCCTGGCAGGGGGCTTAATGCCAAGTACTTTCTCTTTTAATGAGGGAGTTGGAAGAGAAAAGCTCTAAAAATGTACCTTTAGAGAATTCTGACTGAGTGGCTGAAGTAAGGTGAATTAGAGGGAAATGTCTGCCAGTGTCTACTTTTACACCCATTATCATCATTTTGTTTTTGTGTAATCCTTTATGGAAACTGTCTGCTTTCTCTACCACTGATTTTCACACAACTGACTGAGATGAACTGAATGTTAACTATAATACTCTTAAAAAGACAAAATAAAACCTGGTCAATGAAAAGTAAACTTTCAGAAGAAAAACCTGCTTAAGGAAAATTGAACCACACACCTCTAGTCTCATTACCTACCATGAAGAAAATCAGTATTTTATTTGTAAGTTATTATCTGTTTCAAACTCCCAAAAGTGCCTAAATTATTTAGAATCATTTATTTAATTGTGGTTAATTTTTAATACAACCTCTCAAGTGTTCGTGAGAGGTTGGGGGGTCATTCATTGTTTTTATAAATTTGAAATGTTAGATTTGTTAAAGTTTGATTTATTTATACCTCTGATGATAATGCGTTTGTAATAAAATAGTAAAGTTAAATGAAGAATGAAAATAGGTTTGCTTTGCTTTGGACACTGGAGTGCAAGTATGACACTCCCAATACCTATCCCATCCTCTGTTACCTTATTTCAGTGTCTGTGCTCACTTCCACCTATTGATATCATTATTTCTGTACCTGGGAATTATTTCTAGGAATACAGAGACCAACTCTACCAAGTGCATTTCAGGCTTTTGGTGCTATTGCTGGAGAGTTAATACCTCCCAAATCCTAGAGTGGATCTCAATCAGTGACTTGCCCTTGCATCGAACTATTCATTTGTTTTTATTTTATTGACTTTTCATTATATATATATTTATGAGGCACGATATCAACTTAGATTATTAATACCTTGGCTATCGTGAAAAGTGTCGCAATGAATAGCGGGTACAGCTGTCCCTTCAACATACTGATTTCATTTCCTTTGGATATATATCCAGCAGTAGGATTGCTGAATTTCCTGGATCATATGAGAGTTCTATTTTTAATGTTTTTGAGGAACTTCCATATTGTCCTATATAACAGCTATACTAATTGAAATTCTTACCAATATACAAGAGTTCTGTTTTCTCTGTATCATTACACACACTTTTCTTTGTTTCTTTTTTTGTTTTTTTGATAATTTTTTGGTACTGAGGATTGAACTTAGAGCTTCATAATTAGCTACATCCCCATCCCTTTTTAAAAAGAAATTTTGAGACAGGATCTTTTTAAGTCTCCCAGCTGGCCTCTGACTTCGGATCCTCCTGCCTCAGTGTCTGGAGTAGCTAATATTGCAATCATGTGCTGCTATACCCTGCTTCAAACTCATTTTATGAGCTAAGAATTATCCTTACACTAAAGCCAGACAAGGAGAACAAGAAAAGAAATTTACAGGACGATATCCCTGATGGACATAGATGCAACAATCCCTAACAAAATGCTGGCAAGCCAAATTCAGTAACACATAAAACAGATCATTTGTCATGATCAAATTAGATTATCCCTGCGGTGCAGGGATGTTTGAACATTTAAAAACCAGTTAATGTGATGCAATATAGTCACAAAATAAAGAATAAAAACTACACAATCATTGCAATAGCTGCATACAAAGGCTTTGACAAAATTCAACATCACTGCATGATAAAAACTCCCCACATATTAAGTGTTCTAGAAAGAATGTACCTCAACACCATAAGGGTCACAGGTGATGAACTCACAGCTAACACAAAACTCAACAGTGAAAAGTGGAAAGTATTTCTTTTAAGATCAGGAACATGGAAAGGATACCTACTCTTAACAATTCTGTTCAGGATAGTACTTAAAATCATAGCCAGAGCTATTAGAAAAGAGAAATAAAGAAAAGGCATTCATGCTGAAAAGTCATTTAGTTGTCTCTGTTTGCAGGCAACATGATCTGATTGATTTAAAATCTTAAAGATACCACTAAATAGCTGCTAGAACTAATAAATGAATTCATCAAAGTTTCAGAATAGAAAATCAACATACAAAAATCAGGAGTGTTTATGTATGCTAACAATAAACTATCCAAAAAAGAAATCAAGAAAGCAATCCCATTTGCAATAATGGAGTAAAATAGGTAGAAATAAATTTAACCAACGAAGTGAAAGATCTGTAGAATGAAAATTATAAAGCATTGATGAAAGAAATTGAAGAAGGCACAAACACATAGAGTTATCCTGAATTCATAGGTTGGAAGAACTGATATCATTAAAATGGCCTTATTACCCAAAGCATTCTACAGATTTAATGAACTTGCCATCCAGATTCCAATCCTAGTTTTCAAAGAAATAAAAAAAAATCTTAAAATTTCTATATCAAAAAAGACTTTGACGGGAGGCTGAGGTAGGAGGAGCGTTGTGAGTTCGAGGCCGGCTTGGGCTACAACGCGAGGGCAAGGCCGGCCTGAGCTTCATAGTGCGACCCTGCCTCAAAAAAAACCAGGGCTGGGAGTTTGGCTCAGTGCCTTAAGCGCCTGCCCTGGCAGGTGCAAGGTTGTGAGTTCAATCCCCGGTGGCCCCCCCCCCAAAAAAAAGACTTTGAGAGCCGGGCGTGGTGGCACAGCACTCGGGAGGCTGAGGTAGGAGGAGCATTGTGAGTTCCAGGCCGGCTTGGGCTACAATGCGAGCGCAAGGCCGGCCTGAGCTACACAGTGCGAACCTGCCTCAAAAAACCAGGGCCAGGAGTTTGGCTCAGTGGCTTAAGCACCCGCCTGACAGGTGCGAGGTTGTGAGTTCAATCCCCAGTGCAAGAATTTGAATAGCTAAAGTAATTTTGAACAAAAAGAAAAGATGAAGGCTTTGCACCATCTGACTTCAAAATATACTACAAAGTTATAATAATCCAAAGCAGCATGGTAGTGGCATTAAAACAGACACACAGGCCAACGGAGCAGAATAAAGGGAGTGTAGAAATTAATCTACATAACAGAGTCAACCAATCCCTGGCAAAAGTACTAAGAACATACCACAGTGGAAGGACAGTTCTTTCAGTAAACAGTGCAGGGAAGAGTGGCTATCCACATGAAGAAGAAAGAAACTGAACCCATTTCTTATCCCATGTACAAAAATCAGCTCAAAATGAATTACAAACGTAAGTATAAGACTGAAACTATAATCATGGAGAAAACCTTTGTGACATTAATCTTGCCAAACAATTTTTAGATATGATCCCAAAAGAACAGACCAAAAAAAAAAAAAAAAAAAACTTAGATAGACAAATGGGATTATGTCAGACTACAAAACTAATGTTGTCCCAGCAAGGGAAGCAGTTAGCAGAGTGAGGTGACAGTGAAGTGACAGCCAGTAGAGTGGAAGTTTCTCATAAACACCATGCTCCCATGTGCTAGGGTGGGATAATTCTGAGGCAGATGTTTTACACCATTCCCAAAGTTAGGCTCGTCATCTCAGTGGAAGATGTATTAAAGCATCCAGTCAGGGTTGCTGCTGCTTCATTGTTAGAGGCTGACATGTGCCATTGAAATTCGCCTTTGAAAATGAAAGACCTATGACAACCCTCAGCTACCAGCACTATTGGAAGTTTATCTCAGAGAAAATCATCTTCCCTGTTATTGGGCAGCTGGCTGCAAAGACTGATTAGTCAGAAGTGGAAAGGCCTGGCCCTTAAACTCAATTTAGGACGGTTGTGATGTAGTCTCCTTGAGATTGCAGGCTTGGCTGAGGCATCACCTGGAGATGGCATTGGAGTCCAACCCTGCTTCCTTCACCTAACTCCCATTCCATGGGTGTAGCTTCCAAAGGCACTGTAAGAGACCTTCAGGGTTCCCATCTCCATCTCTGCCTGCTTCCTGAAGATCCCAGCTGCTGGGAACTGAGTATTCATGTCTCTCTTCTTTCCAAATTCTTATGTTGAAACTTTAAACCCCAGTGTGACACTATTTAGAAGTAGAGAATTTGAGTGGTGATTATGTAATGAGGATGCAGCCCTTGTAATGGGATTAGTGCCATTATAAGGAGAGACGCGGTTTGCTTCACCTTTCTCCACCAAATAAGGATATCATAAGATGGCCCTCTGCATATCAGAAAGAGAGTTTTCACCTGACATTGAAATTGTTACACTCTGGGACTTTCAGCCTCTGGAACTATAAAAAATAAAGTTTTATTGTGTAAGACATCCATATGATATCTTATGCAAGACACAGTTGATTAAGACACAACCAAAGACACCTTTCCCTATCACTTTCCCGTTCTCTTCCCTTTGGGGACTCTCTCTGAAATTAAATCCCATACTCAAATTGTTGTTTCACTGTTGCTTATGAAGATGTCCAAAGTAAAAACTGTCCGAGAGATCCAACTCAGAATGGAATTTTGGAAATCACATTATTTTTCAGACAGAAAACAACGAGGACGCTTGCTGGTGTGACTGAGAGGGTAGAAGCTGCAGGCATGCAGTTGATTACACTGCTGAAGCATCAAGATTATCTAGGCTCCTGCCTGAATGGTGCTGGGATGGCTCCTGGAAGCTGGTATAGGAGGAATAGAATTCACTTACTTACGTAATATATCTAACATCTGAAACACAGGACTCCCAAGATAATTAAATTGTGTGATTGATATTACATTCCATTCATGTGCTGAAGGAAGAAAACAACAGAAACACAGCAGTATACCAATTATTTAGGGCATATTAAAAATTAGAAGGCTTCTATGATAGCATTCTAAGGAACTCTGATGTCTTGCAGTTGAAAGACTAAGTGGAAGGAAAACTAGACCCATGCCTGATTATATGAACAGTAGAAAAGCAGTAAAGATTGCGTCCTAAGTCTTGGCAGTTGTATTCTAGAACAAGGCCCCTCAGAGGAAAGGAATGAGATACTGAGACCTGAAATCAGATCATATAGTTGAAGGTTCCTAATCAAGAAACTTTGATTCTTTTTGCTGTAACTGACTGATTTTTTGACTAAAGGAGAAGATGCAGTGGTCTTATATGGCCCACATACCTCTAAACACATTTTGCCTCTTCAAGATTTGTCTTCCCTCTTTTTTCTTTACAGTTTCCAGGCCAATAACTAGCATCGAGTCCTAGCATGGCCTCATGGGAAAGTAGAATTTCTTCTTTGTGGAAAAAAATGAGGTGTTAATTGTGAACAGTGTTAGAATATCTGGCTAATATGTATTAGTCTACATTTGGAGTAATTATGGTGTTACCTGAATGTTGGACTATGAGACTTAGGAGGACAGTATATTAAAATGGCATAATTCTCCCAAGTCTGCATTTGATAATTTGGCAAGGACATGTAGATCTGGTTCTGAAACACTGGTGGGATTGGTTCTGGAAACTTGGAGAAAAATGATGTACTATATTAAAAATTAGGCAGAATGCAGGAAACAACTCAGCCGAATTTTAAGTCATGGCAGCAGGGATGGGAGCAATGTTTAAGAACAATGGAATTGGATTCCTGTCTTCAAGCCTCATCTAACTCCTTCCAAAGCTAAACCTTCTGTGTGACTATGCTACAGAACAAACAACCACATGAGGACAAACTGATTACTCTGTACTCCTGCCACCCTTGAGGGGTCAGTAATTTGTTGTTTCTAGGAGTGGTGCATATCATACGAATGGGTGGATCTAATGCACAATGGTCTGCACTGTTTTTTGAGGGTTTAAGAAGTAGCTTATTTATTATTCTGCAATTTCACATAAAATCACCTCAGACTAACGTGTCCACTTTATGACAAGATGTGAGGCTATGAACCCATTTTCACAAAATTCACTGGTTCTACAACATAGAGCCTCCCTCTTCCAGGATTTGCTGGAGTACACAACTTTAGAATAACCTCTTACAGGGACAATTAAGAAGCTGCTTTGCAGATGACACCTGTGGAGTTGAGGTACTATGAATGACATAACGAAGTGGCAATGGGTATGCGCCCCCCCACCTGCCCCAGTACTACAGTTAGAAGATTCATTGTCTGCAGAGAATCTAAAAATAATAATAAACCTGGCTAATAGGTGGTCTCCTATTTATTTTCACCACATATCAATCGTTCTAAAGAATGTTGGTTATAGAACACTCTCTCTGCTTGCTTGAGTGGAATATTCCCAGCATCTCCCTCAACTTTTGGAATAGTAAGTACTGAGTGCTGTTCTTCAAGATAAGTAATTTGAACTAAAGGTAAAACACATGGGGTGAAGAATTCAAGGGTAGAAGTGGAAGTGACCCGTTTGCCACTAGTCCTAGTGATGCACTTGGACAATTTGGCATCCCGTCATTCTAACTTCAGGTCCTATCAGTCTAGAGGCACTGGTTTCACATGGAAAGATACTGCTACTACTGTGTACTGTCAGGTTACACTGACAATTAGCTTCATCCTATTCACTTTGAACTCCACATGTCAGTTGATCAGTAGTTTCTGCTGACTTAATTATCATGAGAAGATAGGGTCACTGTTACTTCAGCCGAGGAGGAAGGCATAGCTATAAAACTCAGGAGATCTACTAGGACTCTACTTGATTCTTCTATGTCTAGTAATAGCTATAAATGGGACTTTGCAGAAACAATGGCCTGACAGGAAGTGGTAACTGTGGGCTTGGACTTCTCAGGCATAAAGTTCTGGATTACTCTATCAAGCAAGCCAATCAGTTCAATGAAAGCAATGACAAAAATTGACTGGGAGAAGAT
>RJWM01039607.1:0-16006 GCA_004363535.1 Dasyprocta punctata
AGAAATAAATTTCAAAAACAATGATAGTTCTAATGAAGATTTTGGAATTTATATCTGGGTAAATCAAGGAATTTATATCTGTATAAGTCAAGGTTCTTCTGAAAAACAGAAACAATAAAATGCATATATTTAGATATTTATTATAAGGGACAATTATGGAAGTTAGCAATCCCCCAGATTTCATACCAGAAACTGATGCTATAGCTCCAGTCCATATCTGAAGGCCTAGAAATCAGGAGAGTCTATAGTGTAGATTTAGATCAAAAGCCAGCAAGCAGAGACCTGGGAAGAACCCATGTATTGGTTAATGTTCAAAGGCAGGAAAAAGCCAGGGTCTCCATTCACAGGTATTCAGACAGGACAAATTCTATGCTGCTCAGTGGAAAATTAGCCTTTTTGCTTTATTCAGTCTTCAATTTATAGGTTAAGGCCTAGCCCCAGGAGAATCAGCTGCATCTTATAAGGCAAAGACCTCAGGAGATGTCACTATCATTTCCTCAGGCAAAGCAGGATTAATCTCCTTAGGCAGAAGTGGAGTGGCAGCTTCTACTGGCAAAAGTGACTGGTCACAACTTAGGGGTTTAATGCCCTTTCATTCATCAAGAATTTCTGACGTGATCCATTCCCATTTTCAAGATTTCATTGTATTCCAATGCTACTCTTGGTTTAAAAGAATAACCCTGTGTAATTGGGAATTTCATTTGTGTTGTAAACTGAGGCTCTCTATTTGGCTTTCAGCAATCTCAGTTCCATTGATAGAGGCCATATGGCTTTCAGGATGGACACAGAAACTTTACACATTACTTGAACTAGGACTCTATACCCCTGGCCTTATTATTTTCTTTCTCCACTTTGTCTAACATGATTAACAGTAGGTGGATCATCTCATTTTATTCATTATTTTGAAGGAAATGATGAAGATATCAAATATAATACTTATACATTCCTGAGCACAAATACACTTATTTCTCTGTATACATAATCGTAGTAACTTTCTTGTCACAGGACGCAATAATCAACACCCATAAATTAAAGGAGGAAAGCTTTATTTTGGCTCACAGTTTACAGATCTTTCAGTAAGTAGTCCAGAGGCTTCAAGGCAAGACAGCATGGTAGAGGGGCATAGCAGAGGAATAGTTGTTTGTCTTATGGGATCCAGGAAGCAGAGGGAGTAGAGAGGAGCCAGGAGGGGAGATAAACCCTTCCAGCCCATGCATCCCCAGTTATCCACCTTTTCTGGCCAGACCCCACTCCCTAACAGGAAATCAACTATAACTCATAATCCAATCATCTTCCAAAAGCCCTGCTTATGAACCCATGAGGATTTGGGGGGACATCTAGATCTAAGCCATAACACATATTCTTGTGAAACTCCAAGAAGGGCCTGTGGCTCATTTTTAATGATAGAGGAATTCACTTTGAACCTTTGAAAGTACAGTGTGCACCCTTGGCTTAGGAATTCAATTCGTTCTCAAAGATTGGTTGCAATTCATGTTGTCAATTGAACGTTCAGGCTCCTCTATGCAGCCTTCAAAGTCTCTCTCCTGCATGCAGGCAGATCTCAGTGTTCTTAGAGGCCCAGAATTTCTCAGTTAACCCCATACAGGAAAGATTAAATCTGTATCTGACACCATCTGGATGCTCAGGCAGCTGGCATTTGAGTCAGAGCTCAAGCTTTTGGTTGTAAGTTAAAACTAAGATTCTGATTCTGACCCAAGTTGTTCATATTCAGGCCAGTCATAACTCAAGGGTCCTCTGTAGTGTGTATGGTGTTATTTTTGGAACATCTGCAGTTATCTTCTAACCAAGAGATGATGAGAATGGACAGGTGGAAAGGACCTGAATGCTGCATGACTTGATTGATTCAGTCACCTCACCTTTGGACATCATATTATGTGAAACAAGAGCAACTTTTTTGTTTAAGCAAACTTAAGTTGAATCTTGTTTTACTTGCATTAGTGTATTTTAACTGATGCAAATATTGTGGAGAAGTGAAAGAAATATTTGAGTCAATACACTTTAGTGAAGCAGAAATATTTTCATACCATATAACTTCATTGTTTTAAAGAACTTTTGTGTCAGTGACAGAACCAGAATCCAGATAATTCCCACTCCAAGATCGTTATTCTTTCTCCTGCTTGACTTTGCTAAATTTCTTTCCTTGTTCTGAGATGGAGTCTAATAAACCATGTGTATTTGCTTAAAGTTCTTGCTTGAAAAATAACTTGAAGTCATTTAAAAACTATTTTTGCTTAGTAGCTAATGATTTATATCTATGACATTTTCTTATTGTACAAAAGGTATTACTTAGCTTTCTCCATGACCTGACAATATATTTTTTAAAAACACCAGGAGTTAACTTGCACTGTTTCTCAGCAATCTGTCTCCCAAATGGGTTGTCCAAAACTATCAGTTTCACATAGAACACATCCATCTCTCCTTATGAAAGTTACAAAGAATAACCCAAACTGAACTGAAATTAGCTCTTTGTCACAGCTTTCCAATCTGTCAAATGATGAGGATGAAAAATGACTGGCAAATGTAGCTTGTCAACTACTCAGTCAAGCACAATGCAATCTGGAAGGAGAGATGTGGTGATTACCAACAATTCCAACTATTATATTTCATCTGCAAACAAACGTCTAAAGGCTTACATGGTCATACTTATTCAGCATAAATATGAGACTTTTATCAGAAATTTTAAGACATTTCATTGTATCTGTTCATTGTTTCTTTTCATTTAGAATATCACACAAAAAGTGAATTATGGAGTGTACATGTGACTTGAATGTTGTAGATCACTGAGTCTAAGACCAATTTTTTAATGTTGAAGAAACTGAAATCTGACAGGTTAAATAATTTCTGTAGAAGAACTGGTCAGATTCAGGGTTATGACTTGAAACTCTCAGTTTTAAAAATCACAGACAGCATATCTAGATATTACTTAACTTCCTCAAATTATGTCTACTAAAACATAGGGAAGCCAGAATTCAAATACAATTCTCCCAGATCCCAAGTTCACATTCCCAGCTATGATGCTATTCACCATAAAGTTATGACATTATTATCATTTATATCTCAGCAACTGGCTCCTCTAGAAAATAACAAAATTCATTTTATGTCTCAAATGTTTGAAACAATAGGTATATAACTGTTAATACACAATCACGGTCTCTAGTGACATCAAACTGACAAAATAGGGAGATTGTGGAAAAGGTGGGAGGGACAGGAAATAGTGGTGCCACCTGAAAAGACCGTGATCTTTTTTTTTTTTTTTTTGTCCTTTTGTCCATTTGTAAATTTGGGCCATTTGTCTCACTATTGTTCAGTTACAAGGGCAAAAAAGGACAAGGACTAATACCCTGAATACATAAAGAACCCCCGCAGCTCAGTAATAAAGAGACAAGCAACCCAACTTTACAAATGGGCAAATGGTACAGAATAGGTATTTCTCTGAAGAAATACAAATGGCATATGGAAAGATGCTCCACATCACCTGTGAAGTCATACTTTGTGACACCAGAAAACTAAAAACAGTCTTGGTTTTGGTTTGAAGGAGGGATAAGAGGAGAACTAGTAATAAAAGTCAGGATATCAGAGAGAGGTAGTTGTATATGTAATACTCACTGAATTAAGAAAAAGTTATATGGGTTGAATAAATGGCCTCTGGAGTAAAATGAGCAACTGGAACTGGCATGGAATAAAGTTGGAAAGATAAGACTGGACAACGTCTCTGTAGACTGCACAGGCAAAGTCTTTAAATAACAGAAATGTTCAGGAGAAATAATATGGAAAGTCTGAGGCAGAGGATCACTCTGGAGAGTCAGTAAATACTACTAAGCAGAATTGAGAAAATACTAGAACTTACAAATCATGAATATTGTGGAACTATTTCTGAGATGGTTGATAACACTCATCTAAAAAGAATCAGGTCATAATCCCTGGAACCTGTTAATGCTCAATCAGATATTAAAGACTTTGCAGATGTGATTAACAAACTTTAACTGAAGCAATTACCTTTGATTTATAAAGATGCTTTAAATGTCAATACTAGTGTCCTTATGATAGTTTAAAGAGTGAGAAAGAGGGAGATTAGACCCATAAAAGAGGAGGAGGCACTCTTTGCAGAGGTGAGAACTGAAGTGATGTAGTCACATGTCAAGCAACACTATCCACCCCTAGGATGTTGAAAGGTTAAGCGGTATATTCTGTCCATCAGCCCAGGGAGGGAGAAGAGCTCTTACAGAGCCTAGATTTGAGTCCAGTGATGAAGATTTCAGAGTTTTAGCCCCCAGAACATCAATCGAGTAATTTTCTGTTATTTTAAGACATCAAATTTGTGGCAATTTGTTAGAGAAGTGTTGGAAAAACTAGTATGCTATTCTACCCATTGTAGTATTCTTTCCAGCTGCTCTGGTATAAGCATAGACATGACAGATGATTGAGTTCTTTCTGTCAAGATGATGGGAGGAAAAAAGGAATAGAATCCTGGGTGTTCTCAAAGCAATGACTATAAGAGCAAGACATGAAATCTAAGCTAGTCAACAAGATAAATAAAGATAAAATAGGGCTGCTGGATATGAAAATATGAAGACCTTCAATATTAGAACTCATCACATGGTAAGATTGAAATTTATGGTACATGTTATTAATCATTAAATGTTGAATGAAACGAATCCCCATAGTTAGGTTTTTGTGTATTGCCAATCTCAAAATTTAGCAGTGAAGATTAGGAAATTGGAGGTGTTACACACTGGTAACTTGACCAATGGAACTGCTTCTCAGATTTACATTTTGTATTTCACCCTACACAATAAAAACCAAATATTATATTCCCTGCGTCCAAAGAAAAAAAGTTTCTCTCTTCACGACTAGGTGTCAAATATGGTTAGCCAGTCACTTGCCTAGCTTTCTGCATCAAATGATAAAATACTCCAGATGTACGTAAAAAAGAACTTTATTTTTGGGAGGAGTTGTGTTTTAAATTGTCTGTTCTAACTTTCCAATTTAATTATTCTCCACAAAACTAATCAATAAAGTTTTAATTGTAGATTGACACATGCCTCTGGGATTTGCTTCATATATTGAATTTCCAGATTATATGTTCATAGATTTAAGGTCATCAAATTATTTCTAGTCATAGGCAATTTTTCCAAGAACACCATCACTAGTGCAACATATGGGACATAGCCTTTAATTATATGTCAGGTAAACTCAGTTCAATTCAATTTAATACAGTTACATATAATGTTTACTGAGCTTTTCTTCTGCATAAGGCTTGTACTGGGTTCATGAACGATTATGAAATGGGATTTATCATTTGCACACATTAATCTTATACTTCAATAAAGGTGCTACTTAAAGTAATACAGTCTACACTGGAAAAGTGATCTGACAAATTTTCTTTCCATTTGGGGAAATTATCTTTATTGGCTTTTTTTTTAACACTCTAATCTATCCAGCGGTTGACATTCTTTAGGGCTAATAATTATAATGAGGAACATTCCTTATCAAAGTTATTCAGAAATAGTTATTTCAAACAAAATTGAAATGGAAGGTTTTGCTTGGAATATTTAGGAGAACCAGAGACCTACATCATGACTATATTTATATCCCTCGTTCCACTCTCTGAATATATTCTCCCTGTTTCAACTCTTAAGACATTTTATTATCATTCTGTTATTCAAACTTCATAGCTAAAAAGTACCAATTATTACTTTCTTGACATAAAATTAATGTCTTGAAATTCAATGAAACCAGTGATGTTCTAAGAAATCTTTCAGAGCCGGGAGTTTGGCTCAGTGGCTTAAGCGCCTGCCTAGTAGGTGCGAGATTGTGAATTTGATCCCTGGTGCCACAAAAAAAAAAAAAAGAAAAATCTTTCAGAACCAACTATGTCATGATTAACTGAATATTGTTCACAATATTTGCCAATTTTCATGATTTTACTATACTTTAACTCAACTCATGCCCATACCACGGTGGGCATTTTCGGATTCCCATCATGTTACAGTGTGCTAGGATGGTCCCCACTTAAGCCTCATGTAATCATGAATTAGGCTAAGTCTGGCATTTGTGATTGGTTTGTTGTCTGGCACTGGGATTGGTGATGTGAGTGTTGCACCCACCCAGGGGTGGAGCTGAAATACAGTGCAAGGGCAGAAAGAAGGCGTGTCTCACTCTTGCCGTTCAAGCTTTGCTATTTGCAGCTGCCACCGTGAAAGGCTGGCCCTCAGCAGCGCCACTCTGCCTTGAAGCCAGCTGAGTACGGACTGAAACCTCCGAGAACTGTAAGATATAAACCTTTCCTTCCTTCATTTTAGGTGTCAGGCATTTTGGTTCATCAACAAGAGAAAAGTAATGAAGACATATCGCATCTAATGAGACATCACTCAGCTCTTTTATTGAGGTTTCCTTGTACATGATACCAGGCTGCTTTCCAAAATTTTCTCTTTTTCTGTGGCTGTCACATTTCTTTTTCCTTTTTTAATTGGTATATCTTTGTGATACATGGATACATTTATACTTATTTTGAGGAATTTGTGCACATATATCCTACCTTGATAAGCTTTGATTCCTCTTCCCTTATCCTTTCCCCTCCCTTTTTCTCCCGGTCCTCTTCTCAATCTCCAAAATCTCTGCCTCTTTTAGAATTTTCACTCTGATGATTGCACATAGATATCTGTATTCATCCTACTTGAAGTCCCTTTAACTTCTTTTAAATAGACATCAAAGTTTTCAGCAAATTTAGAAATTTTTCAATTAATACTTCTTTAAAGTTTTTTTTTCTGATCTCTCTTTTTTCTGCTTTATTCTAGTATACTAACTATGCCCATATAAGTGTGTTAATGGTGCCCCACATTTCCCTGAAGCTGCTACCTTTGTCTTTATTGGTTATGTTTAGTGTTGCAAAACCTTTTGTTGATTACTTCATAGTTTTCTGATTCTTTTTTATACCATTTTGAATCTACTCTGCTCCACTAAATATGTTGTTTTTGGTTTTGGTTTTTAATCTCTGAAATTTTCATTAGGTTCTTTTCTATAACTTCTTTCTTTATGACATATTGCTATCACAGTTTTACTTTTTTATTCCTTTATACTGTGGTCACATCATTTTAGTGTAATGAGAAAGTTTCGTGTGATTATATATGCGTATGTGTTTGTGAAAGTTGCCATTATTTAAATTCACCTTTTTATTTACAAATTTAATACATTTATAATGCCTGCTATGAAATCTTCATTAAACTTTAGATCTGAGTCTTCACATGGGAAATTTTGTTCTTTCTTTCTTATTTTTCTGTTTTATGATCATGTACTCCTTTTTTCTGTCTATCTTATAATTTTGTTGAAAATTTGATACTTTAGGTGATGTAGTATTTCTTCATACTGATTCTTCTGCCTCCTTGCCAGGGTTGTTTTCCTCGGAGGTTTTTGTTTGCTTGTTCATCTGTGTGTTCATTCATTTAAGGAATTGGCTAAGTATTTTTAGTGAGATTTATTTTCCCATCAGTTGTAAACTTTCTGATGTTGCTCTTCCAGGACAGCAGCCTTTGGCATGCACTCAGATGCCACGATGTGCCTAGTCTCACCAAGGCTCTCTTCTGATGTCTCTGTCATTGGTCCCATCGAGAAAATATACGCTTATTTTGGTAACACGATCAACTCTCTAATTACTGGCTGATTGCGCTATTGTTCTCAGTAATACCCTGGGGCTTAAATAGGATCCAATTAAATGTAAGCAGAGATAGTTTTTAAGACTAGTCTTTGAGGCTTGTTCTGGCCCCACTTAAGCTCTTTCTAACTATTTCCATGATTCTCTCTATTAAACTAGCTGGCCTACAGTGTAGCTTTTTGTTTTTCATCAGAATACCAGATTTTTCATAGTTGCTTACCACTAAATCATTACCTTTTAATATTTTTCTTTCTTTTTCTTAACCATATATATGAATTTTCATCTAGAAATTCTAAGATTTTTACAGAGAGTGAGATTGCCTTCCATTATTAATTCCTAATATGTGTGCTCTTGATAGTAGGTTCTTCCACTGCTGCTTCTGTGTACTATCAAATAATCTATTTAGCAACAAAACTCCTAAGGCTATTAAAGGAATTTAACTGTAGGATGATATTCTAATATAATATTGTGAGGTACTAGGAAAAAATGCTAGTATTATAATTGAGTAAAGATTTAAAATTGTAAAGCATTATTTGTTAATTGATGCAGCAAGATTCTCATGTGTATCTTAGAGTTCTGAATAAAAATGGTGTGTTGTTAAGATTTTTAATTTCTGCCACGTAACCAAAGCAACCAAGCAAAAAAAAATTCAGGTGGCATTAAACTACTTGTACTTGACTTCAAAATACAGTACAGAATGGTAGTATTGGAGTAAAAGCAGATACAAAGAACAATGGAAAAGGATACAGAGCCTAGAAGTAAACCCCCAATTTGTAGCCAACAAGTTTTTGACAAATATATTAAGAATACATATTGTATAAAGGGCAGTCTTTCAACTAAAAGTGATGGGAAACTGGTTATTCTCATGCAAAAGAACTAAACTAGGAAAATCTCTCACTAGTTGCAAATTCAGGTGTCACTGGGTTGAAAGTTTACAGGTAAGACCTAACATTATGAAGCTACTAGGAAAACAAAAAGAAAAAAAAACATACAGGAAACACTTCAGGACAACAGAATCAGGAAAGATTATTTGAACAATAGTGCAAAGCATAGAAAACAGAAGCAAAAATAGACAAATGGGGTTATATTAAATGAAATCTGTACAGCACTCAACTGAGAGAAAAACAGTGTAAGGAATGAGAGGAAGCACTAGTAAACCATACTTCTGACAAAGGGGTTGATATTCACTATACATAAGGAATTCAGCTCAGTAACAAAATTCAAATATTCTCGTTTTTAAAAAGCAGTCAATAGACATAAGCAGACTATCCTCAGAAGAAAACATAGAAGTGCCTAAAAGGTACATGAAAAAATTCTCAACCTCAGTGGTCATCAGGGAAATTAAATCAAAACCACAATGAAATTTCACTGCAATCTAATTGGAAGCATTTTATCAAAAACATAAAAGATAACGTATGTGGTAAGTATGTGGAGAAAACAGAACATCTGAACTATGTTGGACTGTAAATTAATACACCCGTCATAGAAAGTGGTGCAGAAGTTCCTGAAAAACCTACAAATAGAACTGTTATGTGATCCAGTAATCTCACTAGTGGGTACTTCTCTAAGGAAATGAAATAAGTATGTTGTAGAGATATCTATGTTTCCATATTCTTTGCAGGACTATTCATAATAGCCAAGAAATGCAAACTATCTAAATGTCCCTCAACTGATGAATGAATAGAGAAAAATGTGGTGTGTGTACATAATGGAATACTATTCAATCATAAAAAGAATGAAATTTTGTCATTTATAACAACATGGATGGAAATGAGATCACTGTTCTAAGTGAAATAAACCAGGAAGAGAAAGACAAGCAATTTCTGATATCATTCATATGTGCAATTTCAAAAGTTTTATCTTATGGAAGTTGAGAGTAGACTGGTGGTTACCAAAGCCTGGAGAGAGTAAAGATAAGAGAGTTTCAGAAAGACTGATCAAAGGATGCTAAATCATAGATACAAGTAATTTGGGTGTGCTATTGTACAATAGAATAAATATAGATAAGGACAATATACAGTATCCCTATATTTGTAAAAGCTGGAAGAAATAATTTTGAATGTTTTCACCATGAGAAAATGATAAATGATTGGGAATATAGATGTGCTTAAACTAATTCAAACACACACACACACACACACACACACACTCACGCACAGTAAGTCCCTGATTTATGAACAAGTTTTGTCCTAGGAGAACATTCTTAAGTCATAGTTGTTCATAAGTTTAAAAAAGTGAGTCTTAGGTAAAAGACGTACCCCATTTTTTTCTTCAACTTTTCAAACAAGCTTTTAGCTTTATCTTGAAAGAACGTAACCCTAATTAGGACTTGACGCTGATGCTGTTCCTGTATCCATGGGCAAGTTTCTCCATCTCCTCTAACACTTTGCCACACTTTTTGTTTGCTAGTGTTGACTTCACTGGCACAGCAGACTTCACACATTCCATGATCTAGTTCTTGTTATTTAGAACTGTGTCACTGGCTGAATAATTCATGTTATGAGAACCAGCAGTGTCTGCCATCTTTTCCCATAGGTCCAATCTCTGGATTATTTTCATTTTTATGCCTGTGGTAATTGCTTTGTGTTTCTTAGCATTCCCTCCATATCATCACTGCTTTTCCTCTTGCTTGTGTACATCCTAGACACATTGAGGACTGAACTGCTGGGCACTATCACACTGTACAGTAAACATACAGCAGCACAACTGTGAAAATGTTCAGAAGACAGGTGAGCTACTTCTGGGATTGTTTGTATCTACGAATGTTTAAGAATACATATTGTATAAGCTTTGCTGGTATCTATGAAAGTTCACAACTTGAATTTGTGTGCTTTATGTATCCATTAAAAATAAATTGAACAAAAGATTTTGAAGGTTTGAGAAATGGAAAAACAAAAGAAGATAAGAAGCTGTTAACTGAGTGTGGTAGAGGATGCCTAACACTGAGGAAGTTAAGGCAGGAGGACTGCCACAAATACGGGACCAGTCTGAAACATGTAGTGAGTTCCAGGCTTGTCTGAACAACATGGTAAGACCCTGTCTCAAAAGACAGAAAAAAAAAAAAAAACTATGATAAAATCTTGGAGAAGAACTCTTGGAGAAGAACTCTAAAGTATTAAGTTTATTGGTACAATTTAGATATACATAATTATCACAGTTGTCATGGGGGATTTGTACCTGTACATGATATATCTTGATTCCTCTTTTTTACAGTTTCCCTCCCCCTCTTCTTCCCTTCTTCCCCTCCTTATTTACAAAACTTTGTTTCCATTTTATCCTTCTTTTCTCATTTGTCCTTTCTCTCTGCCCTGCACCATTCCCCTTAACTTTTGTACACTTCTTTCCTATTTCACAATTTCTAATATATGTTTTGGTTCTTTTTTACACTTTCGGTTTCTCACACCAGAAACACAATGTGATATTTGCACAGTTGTCTGATTTTTTTCACTTAAGAGTATGGCCTCAATGTTCATACACTTAGTTATCAGTGTCTCAAGCTTACTTTTCTTAATTGCTGAGTAGTACTTCATTGTATATATATAAAAAAGGCCATATCTTTATCCATTCATCATTTGATGGGCATGTGGGATGTTTTCAAGATTTAACTATTACAAACTGTGCAGGTATAAACATTTTGTGCATATATCACTGTGGTATGATGCTTTTAATTCTTTTGGGAAGATACCAAGGAAGGGGATAGCTGGGTCAAATGAGACCTCTAGTCCTAGTTTTCTGAGGAATCTCCACATTAATTTCTACAGTGGTTGCACCAGTTTACATTCCCACCAAAAGTGGAGAAGATATTTTTTTTCTCCCCACAGCCCCAACAGTTTCATCATTGGTTGATTTCTTGATAATAAACATTCTTTCTACTGTGAGATGGGATCTCAGTGTTTTTTAATTTGTATTGTTAGAATGACCAGTGATGGTTAACATTTTTTTTTCATATATTTGTTGGTTGTCTCTACTTCTTCATCTGAGAAGTGTCTATTTTCAGATGCCCATTTTTGAATTGAATCTTTAAATAAGAAGGTTGATTTTTTCAGTTCTTTTTATGTTCTACATATTAGACCTGTGTCTGAGTGGGATAAAAATTTTTCCTACTCTGTGAGTTGTCTTTGCACTCTGTCAGTGATTTCTTTTGCTGTACAAAAGTTTTTTAATAAGATGAGATCTTAGTTATCGATTCTTTGTAGTAAAATCCCCAAGCAGTCAGGGTTTTGTTCATGAAGTCTTTGCTTACACTATGTCTTCAAGAGTTCTGCATATTCTCTTCCAGTAGATTTAGTGTTTCTATTTTAATATTTAGATTTTTGATACATTTTGATTTTAATTTAGTGCTTGGAGGTAGACGTGGATCTAGTTTTAGCCTTTGGCATGTGGAAAATTTTTCCAGTACCATTTATTAGAGAGGCTAACTTTCTTCTAGTGAACATGTTTGGCCCTTTTGTCAAAGATAAGGTGGCTGAGTGTATTTGGAGTTGTTTCTGCATCTTCTAGTCTGTTACATTGATCCTCAGGCCTGGTTTTTCATTTGTTTTGATTTTGTTTATTGGTTTTTATTTTTGTTGTTGTTTTGCCAGAACCATGCTATTTACATCAATGCAACTTTATAGTATAATTTCAAATCATGGATTGTGAGGCCCTCTGCCTTGTGTTTGTTACCTAGAATTGTTTTGCTATTCTAGGCTTTTTGTGATCCCAAATGAATTTTAGAAATGTATTCTCTAGTTCTGTGAGGTATGCTAATGGTATTTTGATTGAGATTGCATTAAATCTGTATAACAATATTGAAAGTATAGTCATTTTCATTATGTTGGTTCTTCTTACCCAAGAGCTAAGAATATCTTTCCATTTTCTGATAATTTCTTTGATCTTTTTCATAGTATTATGGTATTCAGTGCACAGATCTTTTACTTCTCTCGTTAGATTGATTCCTAAGTATTTCATTTTTTTTCAATGTTATTGTGAAAGGGACTGTTTCCCTAATTTCTCTCTCAATGAGTTTGTTATTTGCAGGAATGCTATTGATTTTTTTTAATGTTGTTGATTTTTGATTGTTAACGTTCTATCCAGCTACTCTACTAAATCTGGTTTTTAAATCTAGAGGTCTTTTGGTGAAGTTTTTAGGATCTCCTATATGGAGTATTATGTCATCTGCAAAAAACAGTAATTTAACTTCCTCCTTCCCTATCTTTATTCCTTCTATTTCTTTCTCTCATCTAGTTGCTCTGGCTAATGTTTCCAGAACTATGCTAGATCAGAAATGTGACAGTGGACATACTTGTTCCTAATTTTAGTGCAAAATCTTTTGGTTTCGAGTCATGTAATATGATGTTGTCTGTTGGTTTGTCATAGATTGTTGTTATCAAATTGAGATAAAGACTATCTATTTCAATTTTCTGTGGGGATTTTATCATGAATGGATACTGGACTTTGTCAAATGCTTTTTCTGTGTCTACTGAGATGACTGTGTTTATTTTATCTTTGGCTCTGTTGATATTACATTTATTGATTTGTATATGTCTAACCATCCCCACATCCCTCGAATGAATTCTGCTTGTTCATGGCGTATAATCCTCTTGATGATTTCCTGCATTATGTTTTCCATGACCAAATTAAGAATTTTTCATCTATATTCATTAGGGAGATTGGCACATAGCTCTCTTTTTTTGTAGTGTCCTTCTCTGGTTTTGATATCAGGGTAATGTTTGCTTCCATTTGAATTTGGTATGAATTTGGGATTATTGGTTCCCTTTCAATTTCATTAAAGAGTTTGAGGAGTAATGGCATTATAGCTTCTCTAAATTTCTTGTGGAATTCAACAGTGAATCCATCAGGACCTGGGCTTTTCTTTTTAATTATATTTTCAATTTTATTTACTGATCTGGGGTTATTTGGAATTTTTGTATCTTCTTCATTTGACTTTGGTAATTCATATGTATTTTGGAATCTGTCTATTTCTTTTGTGTTTTTCATCTAATTAAAAGGTCTCAAAACAGAGGAGTTTCTGGATTTCCACAAGATCCTTTGAGGTTTTACCCTTTTTGTTCCTGGTGTATGAATTTAAGTCTCATTTATTTTTTGATAATGTTGGCTAATGGTCTGTCAATTTTATTTAATCTTTCAAAGAACCAACTCTTTCATTCATTGATTCTCTGTATTGCTTTCTTAGTTTAAACTGCATTAATTCCTACTCCAATGTTTATAATTTCTTCCCTTGTATGGGCTTTGGGCTTGACTTGTTTTTTTTTTTCCTAGAAGTTTGAGTTTCAACATTAGGTTTTTTTATTTGAGTTCATTCTGTGATCCTGATATGAGAATTCACCACTATAAATTTTCCTCATAGTACTGCTTTCACTGTGTCCTGTAAGTTCTGGTATGTCATATTGGCATTATCATTTAATTGTAGATACTGTTTAATTTCTTCTTTAATTCTATCTGTGACACATAGGTTGTTCCAGAAGGGTGTTATTTAATTTTCATGTGTTTATGTAATTTATGTGATTTCTTTTGCAATTGATTTCTAATTTCATTGCATTATAGTCAGATAATATGCATGGGATAATTTCACTTCATTTACATTTAATTATACAAATTCTATGGGCTAGTATGAGGTCTAATTTGGAGAACATTCCATTTGCAGCTGAGAAGAGTCTATTTTCTGACACTGTAGAGTGGAACACCCTGTAGACATCTACTGAGTCCATTTGTTCACAGGTTTGGTCCAGTTCTGATATTTCTTTGCTCATTTTTTGTCTGGTTGATCTATCTCTTTGTGACAGTGGAGTATTACGGTCCCCTGCTATAATTGTGTTAGTGCTTATTTGATTTTTCCTGTCCATTTATATATGTTTTATATAGTTCAGTTCACTTGTATTTGGTACATATTTATGGTTGTTATCTCTTTTTCTTGGAGTCTTTGATTAAAAAGTATGTAGTGACTTTCTGTCTCTTTTGATCAGTCTTGGCTTGAACTTCAATTTGTCTGTAAACAGAATAGGTACCCTTGCTTTTTTCTGTGTTCCTGTCTCATGAAGTATTGTTTTCCAACCTTTGATTTTCAGTCTATGAATTTCTTTTTCACGTTAAATGTGTTTCTTCAATGCAGCGTGTTGTTGGATTTTGTTTCTTGATCCATTCCTCCAGTCTGTTTCTTTTGATCGGTGATTGAGACCATTCACATTGATGGTTATAATTGATATGTATTTACTTGTCACTTTATATTCCTACTGTTGGTTACCTGTCATTCTCCTCTGTTTAACTACTTCCCTTGCCTGGTGGATTCTTTCTATTGGCATTTTTAGGATTGTAGTATTCTTTATCTCTTCTGAAAATATTCTTCAGAACATTTTGGAGGGCAGGTTGGTGGCCATGAATTTCTTAAATTGTTCTTTGTCATGTAAGTATCTTATTTCTCTGTTGATTTTGAAAGATAGCTTTGAAGGGTACATCTGAATCTGGGTTAGGAGATGTTTTCTTTCAGGATTTAAAATACTTCACTTCTAATTCTCCTTGCTTAAGGGTTTGTGTTGAGAAGTCACCTGTGATTCTGATGGGTTTTCCTTTCTACCTGATTTGTTTATTTTCTCTAACAGCTGTTAACAGCTTGCACCTGTGCTGAATTTGTAGAATCTTAATTTTTAGATGACTTGGTGTGATTTTTTTCAAGACTAATTGGAGTCCCATATGCCTTCACATTCTTTTTTCATGCTTAGGAAATTTTCTGTCATTACTTCTATGAACAGGGTTATTTTTATATCATTTGTGTTGACTCCTGTTTTTTTCATTGACTCTGATCAATCTTATGTGGTTCTTCTTTGCATCAACTTTTAGATGTTGGATTGTTTTTCATGATCCCTTGCTATTTTTAAGAAATCTTTCTTTTCCTGTTCACTAACTGCTATCCTGTCTTCTAAGTTTGTTAGTCTGTCATTACTTTCATTAAGTCTGTTTTGTAAATTTTCACTGGAAATTTCATTTCTTAAATATCTGCTTGAATCTGTTTCATGGATTCCATTTCTTATGTTGGATATTCATGGTTTCTATCATTTTCTATGCTTCTCTATTTTTTTTATCTGTGTATACTTCAGGCTTGCTGAGCAATTCCATCATTATAGTCATCATCTTTTTTTCACCTGGGAGATTATTTGTTCTCTGATTTGTTCTATAGCCTCATGCACTTCTTTTTTACTTCCACTATCATTCCAGAGAATTTGGGTGGATAGCTTCTGATTTCCTCTATCTCTTTGTCCCCTGGATTTGTCCTGGGTAGGCTAGAAGTCTGGGGATGCATTTTACTTCTGCATGTTGCTATTTCCTTTTTTTTTTTTT
>RJWM01039608.1:0-16008 GCA_004363535.1 Dasyprocta punctata
GTAAATTGCCTTATTATTCAATCAATTATTATGAATTTTGAAATGGGATTTATTAAATTTTTTTTAGGAAGGAAGTGGGAGACAACCTATCAAAGCTTTTCCAAACTTCTCCCACAAACCATTCCAGAGGCTTCTGAACCACGTGTTTATGTATGATCTCAGCAATTACTCCAATTCTCTGATACTAGTTTTCAGTATTCGTCAGCTTTCCTGTTGTATGGACAGACGAAATAGCTGACACTAGCAAAAGAGAGTTTCATTTTGACTCACATTTTCAGAAGTTTCTGTCTGTGGTCATCTGACTTCAAAGCAGAGACACCACTGGAGAAGGAGAAGGTTATGTGCTCGTTTCACGACAAGAAGGAAGCAGTCACAGGGCAACACTGCCCTGGAGCTACGTACCTATCAAAGGCGTGCTTCAGCGATCCCGGTCTTCCAAATAGACCCTACCCTATTTTCTAAGAGCATATTCAGCCACGAACTTCACCTGATGGGAAGCATTGATGAGTACAGCATCCTCACGACGCGATTGCCCCTCAAGAGTCTCTTAACCAATTCATGTTGAGAATTAAGGCCACCTGGTACACCGTAGTCAGCTGGTACACCATAGTCAGATGGTACACCATAGTTACTACAGGGACAGTTTTCTATAAGGATAAAATGTGTTTCAAAAGGTTTTACCTTCCAGAATATTTCAGATAAAATTCAATCAAATGTTTGAATAAAATCAATATTTGATTTATTCTGTTTGAATTACAGTTAAATTGAAAATAATAAAATTGAGTTAAGTCTTACTTTTATAAAATTCAATATATTGTTTTTTATAAATATCACTGTATTCATTTTTCTGCTTTTTCATCCTTAATATGACCCTACAACTCAAAATAATTTTACTAGTAATTTGTATTAATGTCTCTGATCTTTGATAACTCATAGATGATAGGTAAGTGCCTACTTAAAGTTTGCAACTTAGTCATATATTAGGTGTAAATTCCCAAAATATCTTCTGTAAGTTCCCAAATGAATAGATGTTAAAGCTTTATAAAAGTCAACAATAAATAGGCAAATATTTTCTGCATATTAAAAAATATTAGACAGTTTTTAAAAACAAAGCCATTGCTAAGTATTATTCTATGGTTAAATATTATGACAAATCTCATTTGCAATTTCACAAATGAACCTGGAATCCACTTTGTTAAGTGAAACAGGCATGGAAAGAAAAATGCCACACCTATAAGTAGAATCTAAAGTTCACAGAGAAAACTAGAATGTTGGTTACCAGGCTGATATATGATGTATGCTGATCAAAGGTACAAAATTTTGATTATGCAAAATAAGTTCTGGAGATTTACTGTTCAACAATGGGAGTGCAGTTAAAAATAATGGATTGCTTATTTGAAATTTGTCAAGAGGGTAGGTTTTATGTGATTTTCCTCAGACACACAGTAGAAAAGAAATTGGCAAGTATGTGAGATGATGAATGTGTTACTTAGGTTGATTTTGGTGAACATTTCACAATATATATGTACACTAAATCATCAAACTGTAAGCCGTAGCTATTCCTAATTCTAAGTAGCTATCATTATCTATCTATCTACCTATCTGTCTGTCTGTCTGTGTGTCTATCTACCTATCTATTTATCTGTCATCTATCTATTTTTGCTGCTGGGGATTGAACCCTAGGCGCATCGTATGTGAACTAAGTATATGAGTTTTGAGCTACATCTACATCCCCATTATAAACAATTTTAAAATGCAATTAAACTTCAGTAAAACTGAAAAAAATAATGCATTGCTTTAAGTGCCTTCCTTTCAACGTGAAAATGTATTGTTCAGATTTTTTTTCATGTTTTTTTAATAGATGTGAGAACAAATAATATGAGATCTTCCCTTTTAGCAGAATGTTAAGTGTATAGATCAGTGTTTACTAAAAGCATATTTGTTCACTGGATCTCTAGCAAGTGTTTATAGTTCATAGACGATTTATGCTGAGAAGCTAGTTGAAGTAGAATTTATTTTGCAGAATATATCTCCATATACTCACAGTGATTTTACAAGGAAAAGATTACCATGAAATTAAAAACTAGTCAACTTGTATAAATAAAAATCATGATTATCTACAAATAAAAACCATAAAGAATGAATACATCATTTCAAATGTTGTGGTTTTGTTTACCCTTTTGCTAGTATTCCTGTGAATATATACAGACATGTTTTCCAAAATCATTTCCATTACATTTAGTTTCAAAATGGAAAGTATTTTCAAATTATTAAAGGGGTTGTTATGACAGTCTGACACGTTTCATAGTAATATCATATTCCTAAGTAGTTCTCTGTTCCTATCGGAGTCCCTTCACGGAACAGTGGTTTTAAAATTACTTTCTTAGGAGTGTGCAGTGGCACATGGCTATAATCCCAGAATTCTGGGAAGGTGATGCAGGAGGTTCATAAGCTCAAGGCCAGCCTGGGCAACACAGCGTGACCCAAATAAAAATGACTGGGAATGTATTTTAGTGCAAAATCCCTGAATTCAGACACCAGTACTTAGGAATATGAAAGAATAAACAAACAAACCAACAAACAAAAACAATAAAAACGTTTGTGGCTCTTAAAAGGTCCCTTGATAATATTTTTTAACCCTAATTTCTCCATCAAGTTACATTATCACTGGGCATTTTAACAATGCTTCAACAATTCCTTCTTCAAATCCTTGCGATCGTTTCTCAATGCAGATATTTTTAATTTTAGCGTGCTTGTAAATAACTTATACATCACAAGCTCTTAATGAACAGGTAAGCACTGTATAATATTACATTCTTATAATGTTTGTAAAGTATGGAGTCACACAAAGTGAGTTAAATGTCATTGTAGATAGTCTTATGCAACCCAATGCTGCTATTGCTGCCAAAAGAGTTTGTACGGTACAAACCCTTTAAAAAACAAAAACATCAGCATCAGTGAAAGCCTTTGGATTCTAAAAACTTTAGATTTTTGAATTGGTAATAGGCTAGTGAGAAATACATTATCAAAAAAAGAGACTTAAATGCATTAATTTCTTTTCATTAAAATTTTCTTAAACTTTGATCATTAAAACTGTAATGTTCTTGAAAACCAACTATACAGAAAATTTGAATTAATTTATAACTTTCATTTTCTATGTTCTTAAAGAATTAGGAATCTAGGTGAACCTGTCATGTTGTTTATGTTATTCAAAGAGTCCAAATTCGTTATTTTTGTCCTGTACCTCTCACCTGCAGTACAATGCCTCTGAAATAGATTTTTAATTAAAATCTAGGTTAAAACAGTGCAATTCAGCAACTTAACCATCTGAGTATTTTCAGCTATGTTAAATTTTATTCCATGTCTTTTAAATAAATATTAACAAATTAATCTATTGCCAAGAAAAAAAAAGTTACATTGAACTGAAAAACTAATAATTTGGCAAAACATCATTACCCATGGGAGTCTCATTAATCCTTTGGCTCAAAAATTAGGTAAACAACATGTGGTTTAGCGAATCAATTAGGCCCCAGGGGAGGTCTATAGTATAAGAGAACATTATGGAACACCAGTTTTTACTGCCTTTCCCAAATGGTCATGGCTATTTTATGGAGATGAAGACACAAGTAATATTAAAAACTTTTCCAACTAGTATCATCTCAAGCGTTTGATATTGGACACTTTAGTATTGCTACCAGTAACAAATACATTCCTAGCACTGAAGGTGTCACATACAAAGAACATTTAATAATATTTTTCTGTATTTCCTTCTTATGAATCCACCTTGGAACATGATTTTCCAACTGAGACGCTTTTCCAAGTATGGATGACAAGGCAATATGGTAAAGTGCAAAGGCACAGTTAGAATAGACTTATTTTTCTCAGAATTAGATAATGTCAACCCTCTGGATAGCTGAATTATGGAAAGGCTCTACAGTGAGATCAAAGAAGAGTTCAGCCATCATTTGCTCCCATTGTGAAGAATGCTATGCAGCCTGTATCCATGAGCAACTTCCACTTATGTATTAATGGATCAACTGATCAACCTATGTATGCTTAGCATTCCCAGATATAAGTAATTAATATTTGTGTCAAATGAGATGATAACATGATGATGCTTTTTTGCAAGCCACTTAATTCAAAACATTTTGAAACAAGATTTAAAAATGCCATCATTATAATGCTTATACTTCTTTTAAACTGTTTTTGGTCTGCTTTTCTCTATCATATCCTGATTTTGAAGTAAACAAAGACCAGTGAAAGGAGAGAAAGCAGAAATTATTTATTCAGAGTGGGTTGGGGCCTAGCACTTGTGTTTGGCAGAAGTTCAAAGGCCTGGAGATGAGGGGGAAGCTTTGCAATGACGATGATGATGGCAATGGTGCCAGTAAAGATGAGATGAGGTTTCTGGGTGCTTTGATATGAAAGTTGGAGGAAGACACATATGGAGCAAGGCATCTTTCATGTTAATTTATGGAACACATTTGATTTTCTTTGACCCTGAGTTAGTGGGATAGAAAAAGAAGGTATTGACCAAGTCCTCCCTGGTCTGGGCTGATTGTTTCAAGAGGCTGTGGATGGACTTTTCCTGGTGGATCAAAATTCTCTTGCTATGTAATGGTTTGTGTACTATCCAGTTTAAATTCAGTCTCTCTTTAGGTGTTTAACACATACTCCTATGATGGCAGTCACTGTCTATCCCAAAGTTTCTCCAAAGACTCTAGGGTTTTAGGAGTAACTTTAATGCATTCTTTCCTCCTTGGACTCATTGTTTCAGGTGACTCCACTGCTTTACATATTTCACAGTAACAGGAATGAAATCCACTGTTCTAGTGTCTCTAATAGAAAATTCTATTTTCTAGCACTTTAGAAAGTGTATATTTAAACTCTTAGTCATACAATTTACATTTTAAAATTTTAACTACTTTAAATTATTTAGCAATATATTATTGTACTTTTATTACAACTGTGTATTAGATGACCTGAGCAGGAAAAATAAACAATAAAATGCCTGATGGTTATTCACAAAGAATATTCCTCTATTCTTTTTGCATTCAATTATTGTTTTGATTCTTTCTTTCTTTCTTTCTTTCTTTCTTTCTTTCTTTCTTACTTCTTTCTTTTGTTTTGCATTTTAGGGAATAATATGAAAATCATGTTTCTCTTCTTTTTATTCAAACTTTAGTTTTAAGAGAATACCTTAAAGTAAACTCTTAAAGTTATGTAATTCACAATTTAAAAATTTAATTGCTTTAAATTCTTTAACAATTGATTATTTTATCTTTTAATATAGTTATATAGCAGATGACCAGAACATGAAAAATAGATACAGAAATACCTAAGGATTAATCACGTAAACTATAGCAAATGATGCAATCACATATGTTGAACCCAACAGTTTGAATTCAGAACAAAATTGTACAGACCTGAGGTTTTTGAGGAGATAATTGAATACCAGATTATACTGGATTCATGCTAGATCAAAAAAACAAGAAAAAGGACATCGATTTAAAATGGATAAATATGAATAAAGTTTATAGCTTAAATGTTTTGTGCCACATTTTGACAATTTTGTTATTGTGAGATATGAAGAATTGAAAACATCACACCACAACAACAATGCACACCCATATTTATAGCAGTACAATTTGCAATAGCTACATCTTGGAAACAACCCAAATGCCCATCAACAGAGGAATGGATAAAAATGATGTGATATTTTTATACAATGCAGTACTAATCAGCTATAAAGAAAGATAAACTAGAGGCTTTTATAGGTAAATGGATACAACTAGAGACCATATTCAAAAGTGTAATAAATCAGACTCGCATGTGTAAACATTGTATTGTCTTCCTAGCATAAGAAACTGAAAGAAGAAGTAAGATCTAAAAGGTACAATAGATATTGTGAAAGGGAAAGAACGTGAGCAAAAAGAAAGAGTAACTGGGATAGAGGAAAAGAGAAAAGAAAGAAGGGAAATATATATATATATATATATATGCATTAGCTATCATATATATATGATATAGATATCATTTATATATATACAGCTAAGATAATTGTACTACTAATTTTATTAGTTTTTTGAAAGGAACAGTTAGTGCATATATTGTTTAATCAATTTTGTTTGCCTATATCTTGCAATTTGTGCAACTATTTTGAAGACAACAATATGCAATATAACCATTGTTAATTTCCTATCATTTTGTTTTAATAATCTGTACCATATTTATTGTTTTTATTCCATTTAAAATTTAAAAAAATTAAAAAGTAATTAAAATAATTATGGGAAAGAAGTAAGGTGAGCCATGTATGGGAACAATGCACACTCTTGATAGCTCCTCCATGGATAAAATTTATTTCAAAATAAAAATGTTAAAACATTGAAGAGAATCACTTTACTGAATATTGACCAATTGTGTTTGACACTGTCTGCAAAATGCAAGAATCTCTGCAATTTTCAAAAGCTGATCCTTCCCACTGAGTTTCTGCAGCTCAAATACCAATTACTGGATCTCCAAAAAACCAGATCTGCTCCATCTAGAACACAAAATAGACGATAGTGTTCAAATTACTCAACATTTTCGAGATTCAAATCACTTTTCTGAATATTTAGCTACAGTTATTCACATCTAAGGGACAGCAATCTTCCATAGAAAATTTTAGAAGTTAGCTATATTACTGCAAAAAAATTACTAGTAAGAATTTTCTAAAGTTAATACAGATAAACATTGAAATAATCATACATCTGCTCAACAGCCTAAGATAATCATAGCCGTATACAACAGCATAAAGAGATTAGAAAATGTAATTTATTTTCAATTACGTGTGTGACAATTAATTATATAAGTTCTTATAAGACAAATAAATAAATCTGATTCTGGAAAAAAAAAAAGAGGGGTTGAGGGAGTTGAGAAAGAAGAAGGGAATTTAAATGTGTTATGTACCTTTGCCAATACTGTGAATGTAACCATTGTACTGCAATTATGTACTAATGAAAGTAGAATGGAATAATAATTTAAAATACCATTTACTGTATCAACATAAAAGAATGCCTAGAGTGGTACAAAATGCTAGCCAAGAACCTCTCCAGGAACTAAATATCGAATTTAATATCACCCCCAAATTAATCAATTAGTATTTTTGTGGAATATTAAAATCTGATTCTAAAGTTATTTAAGAAGGAAGAGTAAGACTTAAGATTTGCTTAAAGATTCTTTCAATAATAACTAAAGGAATGAATTTTCTCTAAGTGTTTAGAATTTTTATAAAAAAATAATAAGAAATTTGGTTAATGAGACAGGAAATAATAAAGAGTCAATGCAAAGGATCAAGAAAAATATATGTTTAGGAAAAGTATATGTGACATGTTAAATTTAAGCTAAATGTGGAATGGTGAATTTTACAGTAATGTAAAATGAAAAAAATTAACTATCACATAAGAATAATTGATCATCACTACATGCCTTAAGCCAAAGTCAGTACAAGAAAAAAACTATAGACATGAAATGAAGAGTAAAACCCCAAAACATTCAGAATGATTTATAGCAGAAAATTTTTACAAATGAATAAGATAGTGCTTTTAAATATCAAACTATAAAAGCACTACATATTCAGTCATTCTAAACTTAAGATAATTTGTTCCAATAAAAAAATAAATGTAATGAATAAAAAGTCACAAATTAGAATAAGAGAATTGTTGAATATACAAATAAGAAAAGACTGGCATTCAGAATACATAAAGTCTCCTAAAAATCAGTAAGAAAAACTCATTAGAAAGACAAACAACTTAAATAAGTATTTCAAAGAACTAACATATTGGTCCAATTAAACAAGTGAACATCCCAAAAGATACTCACCTTCTTTAATGCAAAGAGAGGAAATTTAAATCATAGTGAGATACTATCTTGCATCTACTACTTTACAACTTCTATCAATTTCATTTTTTATACTATTTGGGAGAAAAGTGTAACATTTATCCATGAAGGTGAATGGCTATCACACTTTGAAACACACTGAGGTACAATGTTATGGTACTGAATATTTCCATAAACTGCATTCCATCAGTACGCTTTCAAATATTCAAGTGTATCAGCAGACATTATAAGCAGGTGATAGTAGTTGTTAAAATAACAGCATAAAGTCAAGTAGAAAAAGGGCCTGGATAGTAGCTGTGTCGCCTATATAAATAGATGGTAGGAAAAACTCTGCATGATGAAATAAATATGAGAAAAAAATTTCATAATATTTACACAAGTGAGAAAAGACAGTGCAAATAAATTTCCCTGAAAGAATAAAATTACTTCAGAAAACAAAAGTTTATTTCTCCTTTTATAGAGCATTATGTGAATCAAATAACACCCTAGAATAATTTTCCCGAATATAGTGACTCAGATATCTGGTTGTTTCTAATTTCTGCCTTTACCTATCAAAATGTAGTCTCCATCACCATCATAAAAAGAACAAACTCACAACCTGCTCTCCTACATTCTGTTCTGAGAGGGGCACAAGGCCCAGTCTTAACCAAAAGCAGTTAAAAGGTCCTGACTGCAAGACACAAGTCAATTTGAGTAAATATTTAGCTATTGGAAAAACAGTAAGTAGAAGCATCGCATCAGCATTTCAAGAAAACCAACAATGATGATGATGACGATGATGATATTCTTTAGGGAAAACAAAATAGGTTATACAATTTTTTTAAAAGTAGAGGATAAAACAGAACAGTGACGTGACAGCAGTAGAAAGAGGAGTGGAGATCAGGAATAAGACAACTTCAGCAAGTTTTGATTTTTTAACTTGTTTCCTCAGGCTAAGATACTTGTTTTTGTTAAAAATAGGTATAAGCTAACTTACACTAAGAGTACAGACTTTCCTCTTTGTGGATATAAAGTTTTATAAAAGAGATAAAGAATAACCATGATATCATTGTAATTTTTTGAGAAATGAACTTTCATTCATTAGAAGAAATATACAAGGAAAATATTCATGTCACATTAAGGAATGAAATGACTAGTGGAAAACCTATAAATTTCTTCTGTTGTAAATTTTTAATATCTTTTTCTTGACTGTGCCTTTCTTTTCTTCTACTGAGTTATTAAACATATTAAGTAGCATAAAATTAAACTTTATGTTACCCCTAAGTAATGGCACATCAAGTCTAAGATTGATTTTGATAATCCACAAAAGTTGAAATTTGAAATATTTTATTCATGTGCTAAAAATTAGCTGGACTAAAGCTACATACATAAAAGTGCCCAAAAACTCAAAACTGCAGCTGAATCTGCCCTTTGGGAAAATCCAAAGAAAATTGCATTCTCAGAGGTTTCTCCACTGAAACCTTCATTCCAGAGCCCCAAAGCATAAAACTTGGTTATCAATAACTTCCTTCTCTTCAGCTCATGTCCTCACTTTTGATCCCATAAACTATTTGCTGATAAGGCTTCCATGAAGTCAATCCCTGGTGACCTTCTATGCCTCAGGGAAGACACATTTCTGTCTACATACTCAACTAAAGTTACGTTTGAACAGCTAATATGATCTTTCATGAGTTTTTCCTGAGGTTTTGCAACTCTCTGGACCAGACTTTCATAATAATTACCCTGCAAAATGGAAACAATGACACAAGTGCGTTTCATGCTAGGACCCTTGTCAAAACCAAAGCATAAGAAAGGAATGCAGAGGTTTCTGTGGAGTTTGTTTGGTAAAGTTTTCTTTGCCTCTGAGATTCATTGCATTGTCCCAAGTGATAATGATAGAGGAGAACTATAACTCCCCACCTGCTAGATGTCAGATATGCCAAGTTCGTGTACCCTGAGATCAAAAAATGAATTTCAAAGGACAAAGGAAGGTAAGAGTATGAAAGTTTTATTGGAGAATGGGAATATCTCCTGAGAGACAGGAGAGTCTCCAAGGGGTGGCTACTGAGGTCATTTCTCCAAGAATGTTTTATAGAGGAAAATAAGGTGGATACAAAGTTACAAAAGGGTTACAACTTAGGTCAAACTATTATCAACAAATCCGATTACACCTATAGTTGTGTAACTAACATTGATCCAATTAGAAATGGGGCACATAGCAAGGGCATATGACTGACATCATTTACCTTGCCTTATCTATGACTTCTAAACTAGGAACATTTTGGGAAAGGAATGAGTCTAGCTGTTCTGGTCACATATCTGGGTGTCTGATGCTATCTGGGCTTTACAGACTGTGTGGTACCAATTACAGGATAATTTCAAATTTCCCTTCATCCGTTAGGGAAGTATGCGAGTCTCACCACTGTGACTTTAATAGAGGTCTTGTCTTTTTCAGATGCACCTCCAACCACAGTATCCATGCTTTCTCATTTTTGCACTGGCTTCTTTGAGGGACTGTCTCTGTCTGATTGCTTGTTTATTTCTACCTAACTGGCGCTTGTGTGAGGAATTGAAACATTAGGTCCAAGAGCCCAAAGAGATGTGCTTCTGAGAGGATAAACCCAGGCTTTGTCTTATAGAATGAGATGATCTGCAGTTTTTCAATTGTATAGTGGAGATCACTGCAATCCCTTAAATTATTGATATTTTTTGTATTTGTATCTAGAACCATTGAAATGATTTTTAAAATCATTTTTCCTGAGGCAAAATTTTATTGAAATCAGAGACGATTACTTCTTGTAGAAACACAAATCTTTGAGGTTAGAATGGAAGACAATGACATAAGAGATTTTACTTTATAACTTACCTTTATCAATCTTTCCAATAACACATCAATGCCTTTATATGAGTATAAATTTGGCATTACTTAACAAGTTCTCTTTATAAAAGTTTTCTTTATAAAATCTCTCAAGGTAAAATTCTAATATTCTCTTTGATTCAATCATCATGTTTTCTTAGATTTTAAAACTTATTTTACTTCTATTTTTGTAAAAATTAATTTTTGATGTTCTTGCAAGAAGGTAAAACTAAAATATTCTAGGATAATTGTGTTGAAAAGCATAGTGATGAAAGATCACTACCATTACTCCTCTAAAGAGCATAATCTAGTGCTGTCTATTCCTATGCAAGTAAATATATCTTATGAAGATAGATACCCCACCCTAAGTGTATGTAAAAAGTTGCCATTGCAGATATTTGATAAAAAGGTGATGGTTTTAAAATGCAGCAAAAGCTGGGCATGGTGACACATGCCTGTAAACCTAGCATTCAGGAGGCTGTTCAGGAATGTTGCCATGAGTTCGAGGTTAGCCTAGGTTTCATAATGAGTTCAAGTTCAGGCTGTACTATATGGAGAGACCCTGTCTCAAAAAAATGCAGCAATCACAGATAGGTTGCAGATAGACAGATAGATGATAGATGATAGATAGATAGATAGATAGATAGATAGATGTTAGATGTAGTACAGTTTGTTTCAGTAAGAAATAGTTACAATTAACATAAAATAAAGCAAGGCTTTTTAAAATCTGTTTATTGTTGGGGCATGTGACATATTTTAATGCCTTTCTGGCTATTGGTCCTTCAGTGGCTACATGTGATTTCCATACAGGAGAGATGCAATGTGGTATGGGCAGTACTTCTAGAGATTCCAGATTCTAGCTCCTGTTAAGTAGACTTAAGTGTTCACCTCCTACTCAGTACCTATGTGTATCCAACTTTGAACCTTTACTCCAGTAGGTTTGGAAGGCAATGCAGTGAGTCCAAGAAGATTACGAATTTTGGGCTTGCTCGGGATGGTCACTCTTTTCTTCTTTCATATTTCTCTCTTTTAGAATGTTAACGTCTCTCCTGTATACCTGCCCTATAATTGCACTTTAGAAGCACATTACTCAATTTCATAGTAATAGGGCTAGAATGAAATGTGTCTTAGAAAGATTTCCAACTCAAATCTCAGATATGTTGATTTAGATGATAAAGGTGACTCTGACATTAGACATTACAGATTGTGAGATGAGTTAAGAGTTTTAGGAGTTTGGGATGGTATAAATATATTTCGCAACTGAGAAGAACATAAATTTTGAGTCATAATGGTTAACCTTGATTGACAACTTGTCTTGAAAGATGTCTAGGAGATTTCTTTTGGGTGTTTCTCAGTGGATCACAGAAGCAAGACCATGGTGATCATATCTGGTCATTATTTTCTTTTTCTCTGGTCCTTTCCCTTTCACTCAATGCTGGTGATTTTATTTTTATTTTTAAGGGTTTTTCTTTTGGTACTAGAGATCAAGCTCACAACCTCATGCTTACCAGGCAAATGCTTGAGCCATTGAACTAAATTCCCAGTCCCCCTTTCCCTTTCTCTGATTCTTGACCGTGGAATGAACAGCTTTCCTCTTCCACGCCTTTCTGTCATGAACTGAGTTCTTTGGAGCCAGCAAACTATGGACTGAAACTTCTGAAACCATGAGCTAAAGCGTATTGAGTGCTATACTATGTACTTTTGATGGGACAGAGTCTGGCATGTGGATTGGCATTGTGAGTGCTGCACCCACCCAGGGGTGGAAGTGACATACAATGTAAATGAGGCGGGTCTTCCTCTTGCTCGCTTCCATCTTTCCACTCTCTCTGGTGCATGCTCTCTCTGTCTCACCAGCATGCCTTGCGGCTGCGGTTGCAGCCACCATGAACGGCAGCCCTGCCATGCCATGCTGCCTTGGAGCCAACTAAGTGTGGACTGAAACTACCAAGAAACTGTAAGAAATAAACATTTTCTTCCCTAATTTTGGGTGTCAGGTATTTTGTCTTGGCAACAAGTAAAAAGTAACTAAGACAGAATTTGGTACTAGAGGAGCGAGGTCATTGCTGTGACTAAACCTGACCATGTGGTTTGAGAGCCTTTGGAAATGGTTTGTGGGAAGAGTTTGGAAAGGTTCAGAGATGTGGCCTAAAGGTATAGAGCTAGAACAGCTTATGCTGTCCTGTAGGGGAGATTCTGGTCAGAGCCCAGGAGACCAGAAGGCTGATAGAAAGCCTGCCGGTAAGGACCAGGCTGGAGAGGTTTCTGCTGGGAAGAAGGAACACATTGGTTTTTGGACTCCACACGATGTGTGTTACAGTTTGGCAGAAAGCTTGTCTGCATTCCACCATGTCCAGAGACTTTGCCTGAGACTGAGATTAAGGGCAAAGGACTAATTACTCTACAGAGAGAAATTTCCAGGCAATCTAGTGTTGAGATGGTGGCCTGGCTTTTGTTGGGGGCGTTTAGTCAGATTTATGTTGTGAATAAAGAGTAAGGAGCCCTGCATGGAGATTTAAAATGTGAGTTTGGCCAGGAAGCTGTGGACTTTAAAGACAGAGCTGAGACCTTGAATGCTGAGAAGGAACAAAGAAATAAAAAAGATGGCCTGGGGGCATCCTGGGAAGCTGCAGGCCTCCACCCTTTGCAGCCTCAGGCCTTCAAAAGTGAAAGAGTTTGCTCAGAGGAAAATGCTGCAGAGTGCCCTGTCCTGGGTGGCAACAAAAAGCCTCAGAGTGCCTTGTCCTGGAGTGGCGACAGAGGCCACAGGAGGTTTTAAAAGGTTTGAGGCTGCACCAGGTCCCAGAATTGCAGTGGCCACACCAGATTCCAAAATAGCAGTGACATAGAGAAGTTGTTCCTCACAATCAGGTTCAGACAGCTCAGCGATCCAGGCAGTTGACCCCTACAGCCAAGAGAGAGGAAAGCCTGGCTACTGCTGCAGTCTGTAGCAGACCTTGGCAGCATCCACGTGGCACTGGTTTTAAATACAAGAAAATGTTAAGGCAGCTTTTGCCTTGCCTGCAGAGAGCAATGTGTAAAGATGTAAGGGTGAAACCAAGGAACATGGATCGTCAAGGAAAGCTATGGAAGTTAAGACCCCTAAAGTGCCGCAGGGATGGAATCACTCAAGCTTTTTGGAGCTTGCAACCAGATTGCTTCAGATGCTGAGTGGAGAATTCCAGGACTTAATGTTTGCTCTGTTGGATTTTGGAATTGCTTTGGTTATAATGCTTTGTATTCCCCTGTTTATAACTTTTGGAATAGTAGTGTTTATCTTGTGCCTTTGTATGTTGGAAGTGCTTAACCTCATTTTCATTTGTACAGGGGGTTACAGTTAAGAGTTTGCCATGGATCTCAGAGGAGATTTGGGACTTGGACTTTTCAGCAATGTTGAAACTGTTAGGACTTTGGCAACTTCTGGAGATGTACTAAATGATTTTTATATTAAAAATGTAAATGAGATCTTGGGGTTCCAGGGGTGGAATGTATTGGGTGAGATACTATGTAGCCCCAAGTCCTCATATACTTTTGATGGGACCGTGTCTGTCGCACAGATTGGCAATGTGAGTGCTGCACCCGCCCAGGGGTGGAGCTAACATACAATGTAAATGAGGCGGGTCTTCCTCTTGCTTGCTTCCATCTTTCCACTTTCTCTGGTTCATGCTCCCTCTCTCTTGCCAGCATGCCTTGTGCTTGCAGTTGCGGCTGCCATGAATGGCAGCCCTGCCATATCATGCTTCCTTGGAGCCAGCTAAGTGTGGACTGAAACTCCTGAGAAACTGTAAGAAATATACCTTTCCTTCCCTAATTTTCGGTGTCAGGTATTTTGTCTCAGCAACTAGTAAAAAGTAACTAAGATACAAAGTAAAACTTTTGCATTTTAAATTGTTTTGTTGAGTATTTGGTCACATTGGTGAAAACTAACCCTAATACATGAGGCAAAGATAGAATTTTTTGATTTAAGTATTTGTATCTCTCCAAGGTTGAGCATATTAAAATCCACCCTCTCAAGTTATGGCAATTGGAAACGAATACTTTAGGAATTGTTTAGGTCATCAGGACAGAGAACAGGGTGCTTATGATAGATTAATGTCCTTGCAAATGAGGTCCCAGAAATGTTTATCAACTTTTTTATCACATGAGAAAAATGAAGGAAGACAAAGATCTACAAAAAAGAGAGGGAATCCTCAGTAATCACCAAATTTACTGGCACATTGATCTTGAAGTTCCCAACATCTCTACCCATAAAAAATAATTTTCTGTTGTTTACAGTCTAGCAGGTATGTAGTATATTGTTAAGGCATCCCTACTGGATCAACACAGGAAACAAAAAACTTATATCCTCCCAACAGATGCTCAGACAGTATGCAGTATAGCAAATATGGGGGATTCCCTTCGATATTGTTTTTGAGGTCCAATATTGCTCTCACTGCTTTGTTTTGCTCTGATGAATTGTTTTTGCTTTATTCAGTGTTCTGTTTTGATTAGTTTTATTTTGTCTTGTTTGGGTTTGATTTTGCTATATCTGATGGAATGGACAACTATCGTGAAGCTAACAAGACATACTACGGTGGTGATTGTTGTTTTCCTAGGATCCTGCTTTAAAGTTCTTGAATCAATTTCACTGCTTTCTTTTGATTTGCTTTTTGTTCTGTTTTGTTTTGTTGGGTTTTATTTTCTTTAAAACAAAACGAACAATAAAAAACTTTAATGCCCAAGTTTTGTTTTATAATTTTTTGAATGTTATGACATTATTTTCACAAGAATAAATAAAGTGTGATGAAGCTATATTTAGTTTTAATAGTAAAACATAGAAACTAAGTAATTAAATTTTTAGAAGATGCAAATTGTTTTTCTTATATACTAATTTGAATGGTAGGAGATACATGCACTTCTATAACAAAGATAATTATATTTACATTTTGATAAACCAAACATTGTTTCCAATAACTTTCCATTTAATTATGCAAATACTATCTTTAATATTATAATAATTGCTATTAATGCTAGATATATGTATGAATGTGTTTAAAAAAATTAATATAATACTAAAAGTATTGTCAAAGAATACTTAGTTTTGAGTTCAAATTGCAGGCAATAAAAATATGCTCAATTGATTGAAGTGCAGGTTACAGGTCAATGTACTACAGCAAAGTAAACTAGCACATTTCCAAGATAAATTAGGCTTTCAACATTGTTGGGCCACCAAAATATTTTTCTCAAAGTCATCAAATTAATATACAACCACACAAACATTCATCTAACTCTGAAATTAAATCTTCTTCAACAGCTAG
>RJWM01039609.1:0-16032 GCA_004363535.1 Dasyprocta punctata
CGGGGGGCAGAGGCGGGCGGGCCATGGCGCCGGGCCCCGACCCCCGGGTGTCCGGCGCTCCCCGCGTCCGCGGCCCCGGCTCCTGTCCTCACTTCCTTCCCCTTTTGGCTCCTGCTCTCGGAGCGGGCGGACGCGGGGGGGAGCGGAAAGGGCGGGAGGGCCCGGGAGCTGGGGTGCGGAAAAGCCGGGGAGGGGACTCGGCCGGGGGCCGGAGGCCGACAGGAGCAGCGCCCGCGCCCCGTCTCGCCGCCCCTGCCCGCCCGGCGCCGGCGCCCGCGCCCCCGCAGGCCCGATCCGGCCGCCCGCATCGCCCTCCCCGGGCGCCCCGATGGCCCGGGCGCGCTGACGGCCCGGCCATGCTCCCGCGGCCGCTGCGGCTGCTGTGGGACGCCAGCCCGCCCGGGCCCGTGGTGCTGAGCGGCTTCCGGAGCCGAGACCCCGAGGCGGGCGGGGAGCCGGGCGGCCGCGAGGCGGGCGCGGGGCAGGAGGAAGGCGAGGAGGACGAGGAGGAGGTGAGCCGGGCCGGCCCGCGCCCCCGCGCCGCACTGCGCCCTTCCCGCCCCCGCTGCTTCCGCGCTGGCCGCGCGGCAACGCATCGGGTCGGGTCGGGTCGGGCCGGGTCGGGTCGGGCCAGGGTCCCGGGCCCGCTCCCGTCGGCGAGCGGCTGCGTCCAGGCCCGCGCCCTGGTCGCTTTTGCTTGGGGGGAGGGGTTTGTTTCCACGGTAACCGGCTCCTGGGACTCCGGGATTGGGGAGAGAAACTCAGATTTCGTGACCCCTCCCACCCTCTGCCTGTCCCGGCCCGGAGCTAGGCAGAGGCCGGGAAGCCCCCGCCCGGGACCGCGGTGGCCGCGCGGGCCGGGTACAGAGCCCTCACTTGCCTTCCTGGGGGACTAATGGTAGTGGCCGGGAGCGGGCCGCGGGGCCTCGGGAGGGGCCGGGAGTGAGATCCGCCGCCCAGGGGCCCCGAACTCCGGGATCCGGACGCTGGGCGCAGGCAGGGTGACTGGCAGGGCTGGTTTTTCGGGCTTGGTCGGGAGGGGCCGGGGCCACGTGACTGTGAGTCTCCCCCCGCATCATCATCATCCCCACTTCCCCTTCCTGTACTGGAATTAGAGCTGGCACCTGGGGGCTGGGGGTCCTCGGGGTGACAGTGGCAGCTTGGCCCCTGGGGGCCGGGCAGAGGGCACCTGAGGGAAGGAAGGAGCTGGCCTGCAGGCCGCGGGGTGTGGGCGGGGAGGCGGGGCCTGGGCCTGACGTTTCGGCCTCGCAAGGTCTTTGACTCTCTTCGCCTCTTTCGCTTCCCTGTCTGCACCCCGCTTCTCTGCTGTGCTGGGCTCAGCTCTGGGGCAAAGGGGCTTCGGGGGCCTCCAGGGTCAGGGGTTCTGCATTCCACCCAGCCTCCCTCTGCAGCCCTCTCGACTTCAGCGGGCCTTGAGGCGGCTTGGGGGGGGCTGTCTGGGCCCCAGAGGGGGAGACCTGGGGACGCCGGCCCCCCCCACCCCTCGCACTCGCTGGTACTGCCCCCCACTAGCCCAGGTGAGGGGCGCAGAGGGAGGAGCAGGGCCTGGGTCGGGAGGCCTGGGGACAGTGGGGTGGCGGGACTGTCCGACTTCCCCTTCCTTGCTCCTCCAGGCCTCTGTGTCTGTCTGGGATGAGGAGGAGGATGGTGCCATCTTTGCTGTCACGAGCCGCCGATACCGACCTCGTGATCCTACGGTGAGATCATGACTTAGGTTTCGCCTGTGGGGTTTTTTGTTTGGCTTGGTTTGGTTTTCCTGAGACGGGGTCTTGCTATGCAGTTCAGGCTGGCCTCAAACTCATGGTGATCCTCCTGCTTCAGCCTCGCAATTGTTGGGATTACTGGTGTGCAACACCACATCCAGCGACTTCTGGCCTCATTCCTTTCACGCTCCCTTCCTCTTTGACTGACTTTCTGGCCGGAGCCCGGGTTGGAGGCCTGGAGTCCAGGACTCTGCGTGTGACAGGCCAAGTCCTTTGTCACCGCTGCATCTCAGCAGGGGGCAGGGTCAGCTCCTAGGTCTGGGGTCCGTCCTAGGCGCTGGGGGCGGGGTTGAAGAGATGGTTGGTGATGGCGGTCTCTGCGTCCCCCAGGCCCCCACGCCTCCCCCACGCTCCTCGAGACGGCTCCGAGCTGGCACTCTGGAGGCCCTGGTCAGACACTTGCTGGATGCCCACGTGACAGAGGCTGACGTGACCTTCGTGGCCGCCTTCCTGGCCACCCACCGGGCCTTCACGTCCACACCCACCGTGCTGGGACTTGTGGCTGACAGGTCAGGGTCACAAGGGACCAAGGCTTGGGGAGGGGTCTGGGCCCCCAAAAGCCAGAACACCCGCTGGACTCCTGGAGCCCCTGGGTGGAATGGGTGCTGACATAGTCCCCTCCCCGCAGGCTGGAAGCCCTCGAGTCCCTTCCCGCTGATGAGCTAGAGAGGACGGCAGGGTGAGTGACCCGCCTCTGCATCTTATCCCCGAGGCCCACGCTGCTGCTGGTCCTCTGACCCTTGGCCGATTCCCCTTCTCCCAGGGTAGCCATCTCTGTCCTGTCCACCTGGTTGGCCTCTCACCCTGAGGATTTTGGCTCTGAGGTCAAGGGTCAGCTTGACCGGCTTGAGAGCTTCTTGCTCCGGACAGGGTACGCAGCAGGGGAGGGTGTTGGGGGGTGCGGCGCTGAGCTCATCCGCAACCTCCGGTCCCGGGTGGACCCCCAGGCCCCCGACTTTCCTAAGCCCCTGGCCCTCCCTGGCGACCCCCCTGCTGACCCCACGGATGTCCTGGTGTTCCTCGCTGACCACTTGGCAGAACAGCTGACCCTGCTAGATGCGGTGAGACCCTGACCTTTGACCCCAGTGCCCCATCCCTGCCCCTTCACCAATCTCGCCTCGAATCCAGACCCGCTCCTCGCTTCCGGCCCTTGAGCTGGCTGCCAGCCTGCCCTTCCCGCTTCCCTTCGGTTGTGACCCCCCAAGCCCCAGGCCCCTCTGGTTCCCTGGCCACCTGAGATCCTCAGATCCCTGATGTTGCCAGACTGGCTTCACCTATAAATTTCCACCTCTGTCCTCTGCCCGCAGGAACTGTTTCTCAGCCTGGTCCCCTCTCAGTGCCTGGGGGGGCTGTGGGGCCACAGAGACCGGCCGGGACATGCCCACCTCTGCCCGTCTGTTCGAGCCACTGTCACACAATTCAACAAGGTGGCAGGGGCAGTGGTTAGCTCCGTCCTGGGGGCCACTTCAATTGGGGAGGGGCCCGGGGAGGTGACCATCCGGCCACTCCGACCCCCGCAGCGGGCCCGCCTCCTGGAAAAGTGGATCCGTGTGGCAGAGGTGAGAGGGAATGGTGGCCCCGGCGGGTGCCCCGGTGTGGACGGGGCCTCACCCGCCTCCTCTCGGGCCCTGCAGGAGTGCCGACTGCTGCGGAACTTCTCTTCCGTGTACGCCGTGGTGTCGGCCCTGCAGTCCAGCCCCATCCACAGGCTCCGGGCGGCCTGGGGGGAAGCAGCCAGGTGGGGAGCACAGGCTGCCGACGGGGGGCGAGGGGAATGGGGGGCGGCTGAGCCAGGCTGTCCTCAGGGCCGCCCGTTTCGCTACTCCAGGGACAGCCTCAGAGTCTTTTCCAGCCTCTGCCAGATTTTCTCAGAGGAGGATAATTATTCCCAGAGCCGGGAGCTGCTCCTGCAGGTGAGGCGCCGCCTCCCCGTGATTCCGGGGTGCCTGGGTTTCCCAGCCTGCCTGCGCCTCACCTCTGCTCGCTTTGTCACTGGCAGGAGGGGAATCTGGAGCCAAACTCCAAGAAGGGCCCTCGGCTTGGCTCCCGGGGCGGGGTGAGTGACTCGCCGGGCTGGGGGTGGGGTGCGGGACAGGGGGTGAGAGCACGGAGGACCTCGGGCAGGGCCGGCACCTGAGGCTCGCTCTGCCCCAGGGCGTGGTCCCGTACCTCGGCACCTTCCTCAAGGACCTGGTGATGCTGGACGCGGCCTCCAAGGATGAGCTGGAGGTCAGTGGCGTGGGTGCTGCACCCCGGCTTCGAGGCTGCCTTTCCGCCTGTGGTGGTCGAGTGCTGGCACCGGGGCGGGCTGCTGGGCTCCGGTTCTGGCGCTGGGGCCAGGTGCTTAGGTTCTCTGGGCATGAGGTGGTCCGTATATGGGAAGCCGGCAAGCCGGCAGTGATGCTCATATTTGTTATTGTGAGGGTTAAACAGATTCATGTGTGTGTAGTGCCTAGCCTATGCCTGAGAGCTGTGCATGTATGGTTTATGACAAATAGCCCAGTGTGGTGACATGTGTTTATAATCCCAGCACTGGGGAGGCTGAGGCAGGAGCATCAAGGTGAGTTCCAGGTCAGCCTGGCTACGTAGTGAGTTCAAGGCCAGCCTGGACCACATAGACCATGTCTCAAACAAAACAAAACAAAACGAAACAAAACAACCAAAAAGCAAACAAACCACAAACATGAAAACCCACACTAAGGCCCCAGCGTGTGTACCTGCCTGCCACGCGTGAGGCCCCAGCATGTGCACCTGCCTGCCACGCGTGAGGCCCTGCGTGGATCCCCAGCACCAGGACTATCAAAAAGCGATGAGGCACTAATTTAAAGGCTCCAGTGCGGAGGCGTGGGGAGGGGCAGCTGGGGCCCTGCCCGGGAAGCGGGGGTCAGGGCCTCACCCCTGCCCTGCTGTCCTTGCAGAATGGCTACATCAATTTCGACAAGCGCCGGAAGGTGAGGCGGGGCGCTGGCCATCGTCTGGATTGCGTTCCAGCCCGGGGAGGCAGAGGGTAGGTTGGGGGTCCCTGAATCGTGGCTCCTGCAGTTTGAGGGCTCCTTCCCAGGAATTTGCGGTCCTCTCCGAGTTGCGGCGGCTTCAGAACGAATGTCGCGGCTACGAGCTCCGCCCTGACCCTGACATCCAGCAGTGGCTCCAGGGGCTCCGGCTGCTGACAGAGGCACAGAGGTGAGCGGCTGCCCGAGGCTGGGACGTGGGGCCCTGGCGGAGTGTGCGCGTGCTGACCGCTGTCCCCTGGCCCCGTCTCCAGTCACCGCGTGTCCTGCGAGGTGGAGCCGCCTGGCACCAGTGACTCCCCAGCCCCACGGGTGCTTCGGCCAACGCTGGTCATCTCGCAGTGGACAGAGTGAGTCCACAGCTGGGCTGGGCAGGGGTGTTTCTTGGGGACCTGCCGCTTGTCCCCTAATACTCCCCATCTCCTGCTGCCCCAGGGTTCTCAGCTCTGTCGGGGGCCCCACCCACCTTGTGTCGTGGGACCAGCCCAGTGTGGGGGCGGAAGAGGTGCCCGGAACCCCAGCTCCTCTGCTGACCCGGCTGGCCCAGGTGAGTGCTGCGCTTGACCTCTGACTTAACCCTGACCCCAACCTTGTGAGTGTTTCCCCCGACTTCACCACCTCCACACCTGTCCTGTGTTGTTTGTCCCCAGCACATGAAGTGGCCGTCCGTCTCCTCTCTGGACTCCGCCCTGGAAGGCAGCCCCTCCCTGCACAGTCCGGCCGACCCCCACCACCTCTCTCCCCCATCCTCCTCCCCTCGGCCTAACCGGGGTCACCGCCGCTCCGCCTCCTGCGGCTCCCCGCTGAGTGGGGGCACGGGAGAGGGGGCCTCCCGGGGCACAGGGTCCGGGGCAGGGGCATCTGGGCCAGGAGCCTCTGACTGCCGAATCATCCGGGTGCAGATGGAGCTGGGCGAGGATGGCAGTGTCTACAAGAGCATCTTGGTGAGGGGTCCGGGCCTTGCTGGATGGAACCGTGGTCTTCAGGGCGGGCAGCCAAGTGGAGTTGATGCTGCTTCAATTCCAACCACAGGCTGGGGCACTTAGGTTTTATTTTGACGGCTGCTTTGCATTAGCAGCTGCACCTGGGACTTCTGGGGGCCCAGTGAGCTTTCCAGAACCAACAGCAGAGACTCAGCCCTGTTTTATGGGCACCCCGTGGGCTGGCTTGGGGGAACAGGGAGCCCGGATGGCTACGTGTACAGCACTGGATGTGGACAGCCCATCTCGACTGGGCAGCTGGTGGAGGCTGGGAGGGCGGGAAGCAGAGGCCGCTGTGGCTGACTGACTGCTTCTCTGGTCTCCTGTCCTCCCAGGTGACAAGTCAGGACAAAGCTCCGAGTGTTATCAGTCGTGTCCTTAAGAAAAACAATCGTGATTCTGCGGTGGCTGCAGATTTTGAGCTGGTCCAGCTGCTGCCAGGGGAGCGAGGTCAGAAGCCAGGAGGGAAGGCAGACGGGGGTGGGGGACGGAACCCAGCAGCGGGGTGCTCACACCCAGGCGGCTGTGGGGGAGATGACTGCATGTGGCCCTCTCCTCTCCTGTCGCCCCACAGAGCTGACCATCCCAGCCTCAGCCAACGTCTTCTACGCCATGGACGGTGCGTCCCACGATTTCCTCCTGCGGCAGCGGAGGCGGCGGCCCTCAGCCGCCTCGCAGAGCCCTGCCAGCGGACCCGCCGCCTCGGGAACTCCCCCAAGCGAGGGAGGGGGCGGCTCCTTCCCCAGGATCAAGGCCACGGGGAGGAAGATCGCACGGGCACTGTTCTGAGCAAGAAGGCCTCCTGTCATGGTGCTCATACCGGATGTGGGCGGCCGTCCTGAGTGGCGGCCCTTATATCACACTGGGACAGAAATCCCACGAGGTGGTCAGCCACCCTGGGGCAGTGAAGTGCCACTCGTTTACCTGACCACCGAGGAATCCCGCTCTGGGGGAGCTGGTAATCTGGAAACCAAGTTGGATGCCTGCGTGCAGCTCCCCACTTCTCAGGAGGCGCGTGGCCCACAGCTGGCGTCGGGTAGACTTGTTTCTGGGTCCCGCCACACCCTGGCGTGGGAAGGGCCGAGGGAAGGCCTAGCGGTGCTGAGTCCCAGGGCAAGAAGCAGGCTTTAAGGGGAGCTCCTTTCCCACTCTGGAGGGGTTCCTGTCACTGTGACAACACTAAGGTAATAAACCAAAACACTACCTGCGTCCTGCTCCCCCGTCCTTGTGGTGGGGAGGTGGCTGGAGGTTGCAGCCATGGGGCAGTGTTTTCTCCTCCCGTGAGGGGCCGAAAGAAAGGAGCGTGGAACTGTTTACTCCTCTCCCTCAGCCTCCTCACATTTGTTCTGTTCTTTTTTTTTTTTTTTTTTTTGGTACTGGGATCAAACTCACAACCTCACGCCTGCCAAGCAGGCATTTACGCCACTGAGCTAAATCCCCAGCCCTTTTTTTTTGAGACAGGGTCTCACTGTGCAGTTCAGGGTGCCCTTGACCTCACTTTGTAGGCAGGCTGGTCTCTTAACTCACAACGATCCTCCTGCCTCAGGCTCCCAAGTGTTGGGATTAAAGGTGTGCACCACCACACCGGGCTGTTCTGTTCTGTTTTTTGTTGTTCTAGTTATTCTTTTTTTTGTGTGTGTGTGTGCGGCACCAGGGATTGAACTCACAACCTCACACCTGCCAGGGCAGGCGCTTAAGCCACTGAGCCAAACTCCTAGCCCTAGTTTTTTGAGGCAGGGTCGCACTATGTAGCTTAGGCCGGTCTTGCGCTTGCGTTGTAGCCCAAGACGGCCTCGAACTCACAACGCTCCGCCTACCTCAGCCTCCCGAGTGCTGGGATTAAAGGCATCTAGTTATTATTCTTAAATTTCTCTCTGCACTTGTTACCTATGTGAAGCAGTAGCTTTAAATTGGTCAGTATGAACTGCTCTGAGGGGAATTATGAAAGAATTTTAGGACAAAAATATGCCAAGCATGGTGCCTGCAATCTCAGCACTCAAGAGGCTGAGGTAGGAGGTTCTCTTTGAGTTAAGGCCAGCCTGGACTACATAGTGAGTCCAACACCAGCCTGAACTACATAGTGAGACCCTGTCTCAAGGAAAAAAAAAAAAAAAGAAAGAAAAGATGATGTTGTGGACAGTATATATGAATTTTGAGGGGATTTTAAATAAGATTATATTCAAGCAAATTTTAGGAAAACAAGCTAAAGAAAACTAAAAGAAGCTGGGTGTCATAGCACATGCCTATAGTCCTAGTGCTCAAGAGGCTGAGGCAGGAGGATCACCTCAAGTTGGAGACTAGCCTGGGCTCCATACTGGGTTCAAGGCCAGTCTGCAATACAAAGTAAGACTCTGCATCAAAACAGTAACAACAAAACAAACTAAAAGAGATGCCAGGGCTGTTTGGAGGCTGACAAGGATTCACAGCAAGGAAGATAACCCCGTTTCATTCTAGGCTCTCAGGTTAGAGAACTGGTTATTTACAGCGACCTTCCCAACACACTGTAAATGTTCTCGTGCTGCTTATAGCGTCACATCAACCAAGGCATGCAAAGGTGTAGGTCTGTATATATTGAAAGAAGAGTTGAGACATCTCAGGCTTAAAGAAAAGACTCCAGGAGAGGGGAAGCAAAAATTAAGATGTGTCAGGTACACACGTGAATTCCTACAATGAACGTAACCTTATCAACTACAAACATGCACTAGTAAGAATTTTTAAAATAAACAACAAGAAAGGCTTCAGCCTGCCTCAGGGCTCTCTAGTCACAACAATCTGGCCCTGAAGAAGAAGGGCAGCAGGGTAGGTATGCAGTGGAAGGGGCTGGGTGATGACAGAAGGGGCCAGTGGCAAAACAGCCAGATGTTTTTACGTTTTATTGCCTACTACAGCACAGACCCGCGAGCTGCCTCCTTCCCTCCCCCTCCCCCACCCGTGGGGTCAGGCCTCCCCAGGAGTCCCTGCCTTGGCGGCCTGGGCCTGGGCTCGCCGGAACTCCTGCTGCAGCTGAGCAAGGGTCTCCCTCTGCTGCTCCGACTGCCGCTCCAGGTCCCGGAGCTGGGATTCGTATCGCTTACTGAGGAGAGGCAAGGGAGACAAAGCAGCACAACAGGAGAAATTAGTGGTGTTTACTCTTGAGGGTGCTAGGGCAAGAGACTGGTGGGAAACATGAGATCTAAAGGAGGGAGAAGAGGGCTGGGGATATAGCTCAGCGGCACGGCACCCGTCTGGCAAGCCCAAGGTCCTGAGTTCGATTCTCGGTACCAAAAACAAAAAACAAAACAAAACAAAAACAAAAAGGCGAAGGATGAGTTGAAAGGGAAGAAAAGCGCTGCGGAACTGGACAGGCTGTGGAAAGCTTCTACGACAGCGACGCCGCACTTACATTTCGGCTGTGATGTAGTCCAGCCTCTTTCCCACTGTGGCCCGAGCCTCCCCCAGCTCCTGTTTGACCAGCACGGGACCCAGCAGTTTAAAGACCACGTTGGACCCATCCAGCAGGGCCAGTTCCTGATGGAGGACGGGGTGGGGCAAATACGATCAGAAGCACAGCTGGGGTAAGTCCGCCTCAACCCAGACCCCCGGCCCTCACCTCCTTGACGATATTATTTTCCGTTAGCTGTGCCTCAAGCTTCTGCCTCCCGGACATGGATTTACTCAGGTCTGCGGGTGGGAGGGAAGTCACGGTTAGAAGCATCACGTGTGCCCCGCCCCGGCCCCCGCTCCTACCGGGAAGAGAACGGATGTGAGGAAGCAGACCAGGGTGGGACCAGCGGGCAGGGAGCGTACTGCGAGGGGAAGCAGCGTACGCGGGGCCCGGGTGGGACAGGAACCCTTCCAGGCTCTGGGTGGTGAGGGCACCGGGGCGCGGCCACGCCGACCCTGCTCCCTTACCCTTCTGGAGCTGCTGGTATTTCTCCACTTCTCCCTGCAGCTTCTTTTGGATTAGTTCGGCCATGGCGAGGATGAAAGCCTGCGGGGAGGAGGGGGCGCTGGGACTCAAGCTCTGCGAGATATTCTAGCTCGCCTTGATGGCCCGGCCTGCGAAAATGACAGCCCTCTTGAGAGGCAGCTCGCCGGGACACCGCAGCCTTTCCTGGTCCCGGATATCAATTCTATGCTGGCCTCAGGAGTGAAGGGCAACACCAGATCGCAGGACCCTCAACAGAATTCCTAACCTACTCACGTTCTCCTTTCAGGGTTAATAAACCCGGAAGTAAACAAGGAATCCTGGGAAAACAGGGTGGTGGACGCGGCCTTCGGACGCATTCTGGGAAATGTAGTTCTCACAGGTTTAATGACGGGTGTTTTGCCTAAAAGATTGGACTTAGGAGATTTTAGGCAAAATAGAAGAGCTAATTCAGAAAAAGAAAATGTACTGTTAGTTGGACCTTGGCCCTCAACTAGCCTTTTTTCATTATTCTGGCGAAAGCTCTGCTAGGGAGAGCCTATCCTTCCCCTCAGAGGAGAGCGTGCCCTCAGTCAAGATGGCACCAGGAAGGCTTCAGACATGGCACGGCGTTGATTGGATGAAGGCCAGAGGACTTCCGGAAGTTTCCAAGCGGAGTGTGGGACAGCTGAGAGTTTTGGCACGTGGGTCGTTGTTCGGATGGGCGAGATGGAGACAGTCCCTAGGCCGGGCAGGGGTGTCCCGCCCAAGAAGGACAAACTTCAGGCCAAGCGGAAGGTAGAGGACCTAGATGGGAAGGAAGGTTTTAGTCGCGGGGTCGCGGTGCGGAGTATCAGGGCTTTTGGTCTGCCCGTAGAAACCGCGGCGATACTGGGAGGAAGAGACCGCTCCTACCGCCTCCGGGGCCTCTCCAGGGCCCCCTCGCAAAAAGAAGAAGAATCTGGAGCCCCGCCGCCAGAAGCAGAAGAACGCTCACAACTCAAAGAAGTCTTGGATCACTAAGAAATCCCAGATCACGAAGAAGTCCCGAGAGCAGAAGAAGCCAGGGCCCCAGCGGAGCTTGTCTGGGGTGATCTGGGTCCTGATTGGGTGGCAGGGCGGGTAGCCTTGTGCAAGGTTTGGGGTCAGCCTGAACCTTCTGCTAATTGTCTCCCCTGTCCCAGGCCCAGGACCCATTCCCAGGCCCCGCCCCTGTGCCCGTGCGGGAGGCCCGGAAGTTCCATCGCATTGACAAATCCAAAGAGGTGAGGACCAGCGGGACAGCGGCGGCGACAGGGTGGAGACAGATGGAGTGTCTGGGAAAACTGGATGGAGGCTGCCCCGGGTGGCTCTCCTGCCACCGTACATATCCTGTGGTGTTCTACTCCTTCCTCACCAACAATGGTTTAGCTACCCCATTCCCTGCCTAAAACCCGAAGCAAACTTGAGGTGGCCGAAGCCTTGGAAGAAGACATAAGCGTCAAAGCTGCCCGTTCGCAGCTGCTGCTTGCTGAGGAGCCTGGGTGAGTGGAACCCCAACCTGAACCTCCCCAGCTCCTGCTTTGCAGGACGCGTTTGTATTTTGCTGTGCCCACTTGATAGTGGGAAACTACTGCAGTCCTGCCCCTGCCTTTCAGGTTTCTGGAAGGGGAGGATGGGGAAGACACAGCCAAGATACGCCAGGCTGACATCGTGGAGGCTGTGGACATTGCGAGTGCGGCCAAGGTGAGGCTGAGGGGGCGGTGCCGCGGGGGTCATGGGAGGTGCGGGGCAAGAGAGAGCCGGGACTTGCTGTGGGAGTTACCGGGGGAAGCCCATGCTTTCTTGATTTTTTTCCACTCTTGTCTTTCCCAGCACTTTGACTTGAACCTTCGGCAGTTTGGACCCTACAGGCTGAACTACTCTCGAACTGGGAGGTGAGGTTGGATTCCCGTGACTGTGTGTGTTTGCCGGGATGAGCCCGGGGCCTTGTGTGTACTGGGCATGTGCTGTATGTCTTGCTTGCAGTGATGCTTTTTCTTTTTCTTTTTCATTTTCCTTTCCTTTCTTTCCTTTTTTTTTTTTTTTTTTTTTTTTTTTTTTTTTTTTTTTTTTTTTTTTTTTTTTTTTTTTTTTTTTTTTTTTTTTTTTTTTTTTTTTTTTTTTTTTTTGGTGCTGAGAATTGAACCCTTCATACTGAGTTGCATCCCCAGTTCTTTTTGTTTTATTTTATTTTTGTCTTAATTTTGAGACAGGGTCTGGCTAAGTTGCAAAGTTGCCCAGGGTGGGACTGGAATTTGTAGTGCTCCTGCCTCAGCCTCCTAGAGTCTTAGGATTATAGACTTATTCCCTCATGCCCAGCTCCAGGAACCCCTGAACTGAGAGGTGGGTGTATTTCCTCAGCTGTGCCTGCCCTGCTCTTGGCTGTTGATGGGGAGCATTGACAGCAATGCGTCTCCTGTCACCTGGAGAGGAGGGGCTGGCGTGGAGCAGATCTCAAAGTGTCTGAGTCTGGGTGCCCCCTGCCTGACACCCTGTTTTTCCTCCAACAGACATATGGCTTTTGGAGGGCGTCGGGGTCACGTGGCTGCTCTCGACTGGGTGACAAAGAAGCTGATGTGTGAGATCAACGTCATGGAGGCCGTGCGGGACATCCGGTGAGCGTCCTTTGTTGGTCGGTGGAGCGGGTGGGGGTGACACTGGCCACTCCTGATCGAGTGACAGCCTGTGACCCCGTAGCCCATCGAGCCACCCTTTCCCCAGGTTTCTCCACTCGGAGGCGCTGCTGGCCGTGGCTCAGAACCGCTGGCTTCACATCTACGACAACCAGGGCATAGAACTCCACTGCGTCCGCCGCTGCGACCGAGTAACGCGGCTCGAGTTCCTGCCCTTCCACTTCCTCTTGGCCACAGCCGTGAGTTGCCATACAGCCCGTGGGAAGATCTTTCTCCTCTGAGACCTCAGAAGAGGGGACACAGGTGGTGGTCAGGACTCAGTGATTCTCTCTCGTTCTCCCAGTCAGAGACAGGGTTTCTGACCTACCTGGATGTGTCAGTGGGGAAGATCGTGGCAGCTCTGAATGCTCGGGCCGGGCGGCTCAATGTCATGGCTCAGAATCCATACAACGCTGTCATCCATCTCGGACACAGCAATGGTCAGTCTCCGGCTTAGGTTTTGTTTGTCTGTTTGTTTGATTTTAGGCCAGCTCTCTTTGTTCCTTAGGCCGATCTCAAGGTCCTGGGCTCAGGTGATCCTCCTGCCTCAGCCTGCTGACTAGCTGGGACTACAGGCCTGCACCTGGCTTCTGGCTCAGCTAGATTGTCTGTTGTGCTTCTGTTCTGTATTTGTACTTCTCGAGTCCTTGAAAGTTGCCTTTTTACTTCTCTCTGACTTACTTCTTGGTCCCGAGTCCCCATCTTTCCCAGGTGTAATCATCTCAGGGTGGGGTTTGTTTTAGTGACTTGCTTTCCTCTTCCTTCCAGGTACGGTCTCTTTATGGAGTCCATCTGTGCAGGAGCCGCTGGCAAAGATTCTGTGTCACCGCGGTGGTATTCAGGCTGTGGCAGTGGATTCTACAGGCACGTAAGTCACTGTGTGGGATGAGGCTTTGGGGGGCGGGGGTCCCAGCTGGCAGAAAGGTCTGGAAGGCAGCGTGTCAGCAGCAGCCCAGATCCTGCAGCCTGGGAGTCAGTTCCTGTGAGGCTGGGCACGGTGTGTAACCTCTGTGTGCCAGGGTCCTGAGAGTGGGGACAGAGTCAGTAAACTGTTCTCCACAGAGCTGGAGAGTAAGGGTTTTAGGTTTGGCAGGGCAAGAGGAAAATCAAAGGTTTACGTAGCACTTAAAATAGAGAAAAAACTATCACAGATTTTGGAATAATTAGATATTTTTTTTTCTTTTTGAGACAGGGTCTCATTCTGTAATTCTGGCTGGCCTTGAACTCACTATATAGCCCAGGGTGGCCTCAAATTCATGGCAATCCTCCTGTTTCAGCCTCCTGAGCACTGAGATTACAGGTGTGCATCACTATGACTAGGTTATAGAATTTTTATATGTGTCAAATTCTTTTGTTGTTTTGGGGTTTTTTTGTTACTGTTTTTGTCTGTCTCTTTTTTTTTTTTTTTTTTTTTTGGTACCAGGCATCAAACTCACAACCTTGAGCCTGCCAGGCAGGTGCTTCCACCACTGAGCTAAATCCCTGGCCCTATTTTTTGAGACAGGGTGTCACTATGCAGTTCAGGCTGGCCTTGAACTCACTTTGCAGCCCAGACTGGTCTCCAGCTCGTAACGATCCTCCTGCCTCAGCCTCCCAAGTTTTCTTTTCTTTTCTTTTTTTTTTTTTTTTTGAGATAGGATCTAGCTATGTAGCCGACTGGCCTTGAACCTGTGGTGATCCTCCTGCCTCAGCCTTCTGAGTGCTGGGATTGCAGGTATGCCTGGATTCTTTTGATTCTTTAATCACATGAAAAAGTAGAAGCCATTCTTCCTTCCTGGCTTGTGTAGAAATAGACAGTGGGCCCGGTGTGGCCCCTGCTGGCAGTTGGCTAAGTCCTCGCGCCCAGCCTTTGTGAAGCCGGCGTGGGCATTACAGCACGTGCAGCAGGACGCCGGCCGGTGACACTGCGCTCCTCTCCTCCTCCTGCAGCGGTCCGGTGACCCGAGGGCGGAGCGGGAGGGCGTCTCTGCATTTCTGCTCGTGCTGAGGGTCTGTGTTTCCCAGGGCTCTTGTCCCTAATTTGTGTTTTCCTCTAAATCCTCTCATCCTCCGGGCACTCACAGGGCCCTGCTGCAGGCCGGCCGGGCCCAGCTTCTCGGACTGCGGGCATGGACCGCCGTGGCCGCCCTGCGGTGCTGGGCGTGGGTGATGGACGTGCTTGGCCGGGCGGACACTTGGTCTCTGCTCAGCTGCTGTCTGTCGTCTAGACTTAATGTGTCACTTCACTTGCAAAGTTTCTCCTTTCTCGCTGGACATGGTGGTGTATGCCTGTAATCCCAGTACTCAGGAGGCTGAGGCAGGAGGGGTGCTGTGAGTTCGAGACTAGCCTGACCTGCACAGTGAGACCCTATCTCAAAACACCAAACAAAGGAAAAAAAGTTTTTCTTCCTCTGCTTCTATTCGCCCAGAACTTCCTTGTCACCCAGAGTTTGAATTCTTTGATTCCCCTCTAGCCATGCAGCCCCGCGTTCCTCCGCCATCAGTAACTGAGGGAACCCAAAAGCACTGTTTGTTGAGTGCTTCCTGGATCTCCAGGCTCTGCCACTTTGGTGGCCCTACGTGACCACTTCTCTGCCTCTGCCCCTGCCCGCCCTTCCTCCTGTCGTCTCCGGGGCAGGAGCGGTACAGCCAGGTTCCAAGCTCCAGCTCTTCCCAGCTTGCCCTGGGCGCTGCTGTCAGAATGTGGGGCTCACGCCGCGCCCCTGCTCTTAGACTGCTGCCTGGTTACTCTGCGCATTCGCTGTGGGCCACCTCGCTGTGCTTCCAGATTAGGACAATCAGCAAAACAAAAGCCCAGTGGCCACCGACTTACCTTCAGGACGGCAGCCCTCGGCCTCATGGTCATGTCTGTGGACAAGCGATGAGGTTCCGCCCCTCCCAGTCCCACTCTGGCCTTGGAGAGCGGGGTCCTGTCCGAGGCTGTCGTCTGCCTTCTGCGGACCTCAGGGCCTGGGCTGTTAACTCACCTTCCCTGGGCTTCTGTGTCTAGGACTTGATTGCTTAGTTCCCTGACCCGCGGGGTTTAGTTCTGTGTTGCTGATAGAACAACAACAACAACAAAAACCCAAAATGAACTAGCAGGCCAGGTGCAGTGGCACAAAGCTGGGAAAATCACCGCAAGTTCCAGGCCAAACTTGGCTACCTAGTGAGGCCCTTTCTCAAAAAACAAAACAGCTGAGCCGGGCGTGGTGGCGCACGCCTTTAATCCCAGCACTCAGGAGGCTGAGGTAGGAGGAGCGTTGTGAGTTCGAGGCCGGCTTGGGCTACAACTCGAGCGCAAGGCCGGCCTGAGCTATATAGTGCGACCCTACCTTAAAAAAAAAAAAAAAAAAAAAAACAGGGCTGGGAGTTTGGCTCAGTGGCTTAAGCGCCTGCCCTGGCAGGCGCGGGGTTGTGAGTTCAATCCCCGGTACTGCAAAAAACAAAACAAAACAAAACAGTTGAACAGCTCTGCTGTCTTTTTCTTTTCCTTCCTCTTGTGCTGGGGAGTGAACCTCCAGCACTTGATCTTGGTCACTGGCCTTGGGTCAGTCCCTGATTATTTCTGGTCTCTCTCGGGAGCTCTTCACGGACCTGGGGCTCCAGAGATGAAGGTGACCTTGTTTTCAAGAGGTTTTCTGGACACTTCCATTTAAAGTGGATTGGCTGGCATGTGGTGGTGCACACCTATAATCCCAG